>PRKT01000598.1:98563-119437 GCA_003671525.1 Saccostrea glomerata | reverse complement strand
CCAAAATTTTTAGAACTTTGATTGCAATTGCGCAGAAAAAGACATTTTTCCAAGAAGGATTTCTTCATGCGTTGTTCTCAGATGAGTTCAAAGTTGAAAATGATCACTGCATCAAAATGATATTTTCTGCACACCCTGAGAGAATTGCTCTTTAATAGAATAAGATCAATTTGGTAGCTAAATAAAGCTACCTCAGGTAGGTAAATAAAGCTATGTAGGTAAATCAAGCTACGTAGCTAAATCTAGTGATTGTACCAGACCTGCATATATCCTGCCACGATACATGCCAACCTAAATGGCAACCTAACGGTCTAATCAACAAAGTGAGTGCCACTATTCTGCCCTAATTTAAATATCATTGTTATCTATTTATGTACATTTCTTTTAAATTCAACTAATAAAAAGAAATTTACTAATTTCTAAGTAATGTAACAAAATACTTTTTTCAAGTCGATGGACAGCGCCATATTGATTTTCTCCTGTAACTCGAACCCGACATATTTAATTGTGAGCCAGGTGCTTGACAACGTTGAAGTTTCCTGTATTAATTTCTTACGTTAATTTGAGTTTTGTGTGGAAATTAATTAATATTTTAATTTTTTGTTGAGATCAAAAACGTAAATTGAATATAACCTGTTTATATTTACATATTCAAAATAAATCTCTCAAAAAGTATGATGAAGGCACAGGGTCTCAATGCTCCCCACAGATACATTGGTCTTGGTTTATAATATTTATGTACCTATTAATATGAACTCTTTTTTTTTTTCATAAGTTAACATACATAAATATTTATAAACCAAGACCCAGGTACCTGTGTTGCTCCCATTAAAAAAATCATATACGTCAGTATATTATTTTTATTTAATGGGAGTTAGCCCCTGGGGTGAAGGTCCATTTAATATTCAAAATCATTCTTTCATTTAATTGTTCTTTCTGTTAGATTTTTTCAGTGATTAATTATCATAGGTACTTATGATCGATAAACGGGGATAACTTCTCTCTGGGTTGAGGTAAACTTTATTTGCCGACGAAATCAAGAGAGCAGCATAAAAAACTTGACCAAATGGTCCAGAATTTCATAAATCTGGTATAAAAATTGACTTGTCCATTTTAAAAACTCTGTTTGCCACATAGAAGCTCGTGAACAGAAATTGTTCAAAGCACACATGCAATTTCACTATTTAAGGTTCAAAAAACCCTCTGCTCACTCATATAAAAATTTTTTTTTTTAACTCGTATGATTTATCAAAGGAAACGAATAATTATGCTAAGTAGAATACAAACGATTATAGCATGGCTTGCGGGGCAAAATTAGCCAAAAAACACTTCAATTTGAGCAAATAGACATTTGTGTCATTAAGAGTTATCTCTCTTTTCAGAGTATCGATGTACCTTTTAAGAACCCCGCTCTAATTACATCCCAACTCAGGGACCAATAATTTCAGAATTTTTGAAGAAGCGACCTTTCCAGTCATTACCATGCATTTAGTCTATTCAATTAAACACGGGAGAAGAGAGAAAACTTTTAACAGAGAATAAAACATACCCTTTTCCATATCACATCCTGTATCAGCCCGAGACACCAATATCAGCTCGAGGGCTGATACAGGATGCGATGCGGAAAAGGGTATTTTTAAAGAAATAATACATTTTTACTAAAAATACCCCACTCAGATCCCTGATTCAGAGACCATATGTTTGACAATTTTTAAAAAGACACCCTTGCTCATCAAAGCACAACACTTACTTAAGCTGTTTAGTGTACTAGTCCTACGTGGACCTAACCTGCTCAGTTGGGATGATGCATCTAGGGATGAACACTACCACACTTGCTTCGGATGCTGGTTCTGACCTTGATTTTCCCGATGAATGACCAGGTAACGGTCAGGTTCATTCCCAAGTAACTTTACGCCCTACCTGATCAAACATTGAGGATGTATTATGGATAGGCACTACGACACTTGCATCGGATGCTGGATCTGACCTAGATTTTCCTGATAAGTGACATGATTAAATGGAACAGGTTCATTCCCAAGTAACTTTAAGTCCAACTGGATCCAACGTGCATGGATAATATATCTAGGGATGGACACTACCACGTTTGCTTCTGATGCTGGAACTGATCTAGATTTTTCAGATGAGTGACAAGATTATTCCCAAGTATCAAACTTTAAGCCCTACCCGGAAAAAAACCTTGTATAGACCTGCTTTGGGTGCTGGATACACCATCTATGCAAATTAGCATGGATGATGTACGAGTATCTAAGGCATGGTCACTACCTTGTTTTTGATTCCGAATCTGACCTACATTTTCACATTTTTACATTGAGTGACCAGAGTAATGTATCCAAGTGGCTTTGTAATTTTATGACCTGTAATTATTAAACTAACATGGAAGACAGACACTATCAAACTTGCTTGTCAACTGTCGCCAGACTAGAAATATGTCCCTTTTCATTTATTTTATAAAAAGCTTGTTTGAAACGAAAAAAAGTAGGAAGAAGATGTGTTTGTGGAACAGTGATGCCCACGTATGGCGGCTTATGGTGAATGTTAAAGTTTCTCAAATGCAAGTGTCAAACTCCAAGGTCAAGTCAAAATCGTTGGATTAAGAAGGTCTTGTCACAAGGAATGCACCTGTGAAATATGAAAGCCCTAGTACTAACTGTTATGGTAATTTACATATTGGGTCAAACTCTGCGGTGAAGGTCAAAAATATTTATATAATTACAATGAATACATAAGTGAAGTATGAAATCCGTAGCACCAACTGTTCAAACGTTATGGACAAGGTTCAAGCTTTTTTTAGTGGGCCAATTTCCATGGTCAAGAGGTCAAATTTTGTGAAACATAAAGAAAGAATACACATGTGAAATATGACGTAATAAGTCATAGTCCCACCCAGTCAAGAGTTATGGACAAGGTTCAAGTTTTTGCAGACAAACAAACCAACAAACAGCTAGACAGACAGACGGACAGTGCACAAATTATATACCCCAAAATCTTCAATTACGTGCACTACTATCGGAAAACATTGTCGGCACTCATTGTTTAAGTGCATGTATCAGCTATGTTTGTTCATTGAACTGCTTATTCTTGTGTAACTTATCATTCTATGAACAAGAGATCCCGGGGCCACATCGCTCACCTGAGCACAATTGGAAATGGCAGAAAATGAATCGGTTTAGTATTTAAAGGTATAGATATGACAAATCATAGCTTTTTGTTGTTACGCGAAGATTTTAAAAGATTTTTTTTATGTATTCATATGTAAAAAATTGATCACCTATTGAGAATGCTTCCACATGGGTTTCGTCTTTATTGGCCCAGTGGTTCCGGAGAAGATTTTTCAATTATGCCATTATTTTTTCACCAATTCATAATCATCTCCCCTTGGAAAAAGACACGGCCCCTCATTTGAACAAATTCAATCCCCTTCACCTAAGGATTCTCTGTGGAAACTTTGATTGAAACTGGTCGATTGCAATTGGTTCTTGAGAGGAAGATAAAAAGGAGTATATATATGATAAAAGCCAAGTTTGGCCCCCTAAAAATGAACATTTTAGAATGACATTCAGATATGTTTAATTGATATTTATTTTGTAGAAGAGATTAAATAAGAAATATTTCCAATATATTTTTCACATTCATATGCACTTACTAGCTGTAAATATCATGAGAAATAATGCTATTTTTGCTATCTAACAAAAAAGCCCAAAAATATGCCTTTTTCTTGATGTTTTTTCTTATGGGAAACATAGAGCACAGTGTAGAACATACATAATTTTTCTTTCACCAATTAGTATTGGATAGATACATCTTTTGTAAAAATATAAAGTTTGTTCTAGGCTGCGCTCTATATTTTCTGGAAGAAAAACTACTTGAAAATAAGCAGTTTTATACAAAATATGCTAAAATGGCGGGAAAACGTGATTTTTTATGAATGATGTCATATTTCTAAAATAACGGCATTTTGATCAAAATGAAAATGACCAATAAAGGTCGCATATATAGCTATACAAATAAAAGCTATATATAAAGTAAAATTTAGATATTCATTTTAAGGGGCCAATTGAGACACTTACCATATATCGCTCTTTGAAAAGTTTACGACAAGGACGACGACAGACAACGGAAATTTTTTTTTTATCAGAAAAGCTTACTTGAGCCTTAGGCTCGGTAGGACTGAAATCAAGATAGTAATAAGATTTGTCTTCTTTATTGAACATTGGCACTTTATTTTACATTGAGCAGATTGTTCTTAATTTTTCCATATACTGGCACTGTGGAGTACAACATTCCTAGAAAAATTATGGATCCGCCCGCTGCAAGGAATGTGTTGTCATAAGAGCCTGAGGAGTCATATAACCAACCTGCAAGGAAAATATATTTGTTTTAGTTACATTGTAAACGAGAGAGAAAGAGAGAGAGAGACAGGGAGTGAAAGAGAGGGCTTTACTGTACCTGCAAATGGTGGTCCGACTAAATTAGCTATTCCCTGAAGAAACATTAATATACCATAGCCATCCGATAATTTTGAAATGCCTAATATATCTGCAACCAAGACACAGGATAAGGCCTCGGAAGCTGCGACAAAGAATCCGTAAATTCCGTCAAATGCTATAAAGGATAAATAATCCTGGGATAACGGCACCAATGCTAGGCCAAGGCCAGTCATCCACATTGACGCACAATAAAGAATGGAACGATTGACTTTCTTCAGGTCACCTAGAAAGCCAAACACTATATTTCCAACTGTATGAATGATACCAGTGCTAGATACTATCAATGCACCTCGAGATTCTGATTCACCTATTTCCAAGGCGCGATCGACTGTGAAAACATAAGGCACGTCATACCATAAATAAAGAATAAAATTAGAAATGAGGAAAATTACGAAAGGCCATTCACGCAAGACGGTAAAATCAACAATTCTGTACATTCTATGTATACATTTACTTTCACTTTGTTCATGAAACGTTTGTTTAGAGTCTGAAAAATCTCCATCAATCCTTGCTATTTGTGGCAATGATGATATGCTACCATCCAGAAATGAATTACTCTCAGTTGTTATATGTCGCTTTCCTACATTCAAATTTTCAGTTGATTGACTTTCAACTCTGAGGTAATTTTTCTCTGCGATACTTTCAAAGAGGATTTCATTTTCAGTATCATGCTGAATTGCTGGTACTGTTTCTGAAATTGAGTTTCCCTTGTTATGCTGACTATATACTGATATACTTTGTTCTCTATTACTGCAGATTGGAATTGGTCTGAACAAAGCACCACAAAGCACAACATGGGAAACAATAGCACTCATAACCAACAACGCTCCTCGCCAACCGTATTCGGATATTAGAAACTGTAAGAGAGGTGCAAATATCAGAGTGCCAACTCCTGCACCACACTCGGATAAGCCTGTTGCCAAAGAACGTCTCTTTTTAAAGTACATCATCACTACTACGGACGAAGCCAGGTAGGGAAGAGAAATTCCAAATCCTGCAATGCAACCGTAGGTAAATCCCAAAGCACCCAAAGAATTCACAAACACACTCATTATCATTCCTGATGCGGCTATTAATGCACCGGCTATGGTGGCTTTCCTGAATCCAAACCGCTTGGCGATAATGCTAGCAACTGGACCAAATAGAAGTGGTGCTGCATTAAACACTGAGCCGATCCATGCAGTCGAGCTTCGATCTGCGTGGAAATATTCTAATAAATGTGTGAATAAAACTCCGAATGAGTAAGAGCACCCGTCCGTAATGACGTTGATCATAAAGGCGCCAAAAACCACCATCCATCCCCAACCGCCATCTAGAGCTGTGTCGTCTGCTGTCTCTGATTCTGAAGAATTACAATCAGTAGCATCATCTCCATCCTCCATTTAAGTCTCAGCTGTAAAAAACCAACAGCGTATTACAAAACTCTTATTGCCAAAACACTGTAACTTTTTTTATTGCCAAAATACTGTAACTGTTTTTTTACGGTGTCAAAATACTGCGAATAGGCAGTTTCTATTTAATCTGCAGATTGAAAATAACGCTGATTTCTCGGATTGCCTTTTTTTTGTCATTAAGTACAGATGATACAAACTTTTGTAAAAAAAAAAAATATGATAATAACAACTTGAGTTATGTTTAAATGAGTAAATTGAATAATTTTCACCGTATAGTTTTTAATTTGTTTATTCAAATTTTCACAAAAATGGGATTAGAAGTGAAAAATATTTGTATAGAATAATCAATCTCTACCCAGAGTTATCGTTCCACGTATACTAGAATAATAAGGCTGGTTTCAGAAGGGTTGAGTTTTGAACATCAAAGAAGGTTTATAATTTCTTAATATTCTAAAAATTTATTACTTGCATCGTTTGCAATGGAATAAAGTAAAAAAAATATATATACCAATCCAGGCCTCCATTTTTTTTTATTTGTATCATCTGTCCTTAAAGCAAAGTACGCTGTGACAATTGTATGCGTACATATTGTAAATTACTTTTTAGCGGAAAGTATTGAAAATTAAAATTGAATGGTGCTCATTTGTAACACGACATCACCCCTTCTCATCCCCACATCACTCTATGTATAGTATTGTCAACAGGGCTATTATGGTGTTGCATTGATAAAATTTGATTGTTAAAGAAATTAGAAATAAAACACCCTACCCACACCCACCCCCTAGCATTTCTGAATTGAGATATTCTTTCTTTTTCTTTCATTTTTAAAAAAAAGTTTTTACAAATTTTTTGGCTGCCCCCTCCTTCTCCCCCAACTTCCAATAGCGAGACTTTGTGTCATAAATCAATACGCACAGGCAGACAAACATTAAGGTTTCATAAAAAAGTTTTCTTAAGCCTCTGGTTCAGGTGAGATTGAAGAATTTACAATAGAAATGACATGACTACCCTAGCTTGCCTAAAACTGAACTCAAACATTACCATGTGCAACTAGCTATCCATGCATACGTATGGTACTTTTTAAGATTTGTGTTTGTTTTTTTTTTCTTTTAAAACATTGCATGTGTGATAGAGCCATTATAGTGAACATTCATAACGACAAATTCCATGTTGTAACGAGTCGTGTAACTTAAAAAGCAGATTTATAAGCCATAGATTTTTTAATCCTCAAAAATAATATTTACACGCATCGCTAATTTCCCAACTTGTGTTTTATCCCCTCGCTACACACAATACGTTGGATTAAAATCGTATCCAACTACAAATCATGGGAGATCCTAAATATGTATCAACGCTTTAAACTATAAAATTCAAGTTTAACTAGAGGAAATATGCAGAGTTTTAACCTACCTTAAACCTGTATCACAACAGTCAATGGTAACAAATGTCACTGTTTTTCCTCGTTAACGTTTTTCAAGGATGCTAATAAAAGCATAAATTATAAAGAGGCCTCAAATGGGGTTACGTACGATCCATGCAGTGAGATCTAGGATCAGTTTGCGATATAGGCCAATCCTTTTGAAAAGATCTTTTTAGTTTTTTTTTTACGTCAGAAAGACATAATTCGTGTGTTTATCAAATTTTTAAGGGTTAAGTGAACCGTACGTTTCACATTTATTCAATGCAGTGGAGGATTTAGAGGGGGGGCCCAGGGGGCCCGGGCCCCCCCCCCCTTTTGAGTCCAAAAAATACACAGTATTTGACAAATCGATGTTTTTTGGTGTGGCTGTGGGCCCCCACCCTGACCTCAAAATGGTCGGGCCCCCCCTTTTCAAAATTTCTGGATCCGCCACTGCAATGTGCTTATTTATATTGCTTGAGTGAATGCAGAGTGTAATTCTTAGTTATAGATGGTTTTGTATGATTTAAGTTTGTAAGACTTAACAAGGCTCAATGGCGTTTAAATTTATCACGGGCACTTGTTAAATAAAACTAATTATATATCCAATAAAAATACATTATACAGTGTTTAAAGTACTCTTTCTTTAATGCATGTTTTCATTAGCTAGCTATGGTTAGATCATTGAAAAATTGAAGTGCGCGCGGATCCAGGATTCTTTAAGGGGGAGACCAGGGCATAGGGCTACCTTACAATTAAGACCCCTTGTGTGTGCATACCAAAAATGGATCTACACATGTATTTATCTTAGCTATACTTTGGGTTATAAAACAGAGACGAGATCTCTTACACTCCTCTAAACCAACCAGCTTCAGTGCATTTTACAGTCAATATTATAATTATCTTTAATGGTTAATTCATGTAAGGATCAGAATGATTATTTGAGAGAGAGAGAGAGAGAGAGAGAGAATAACTTGTAAAAGGAAAAAATAATATACTTAGATGACTTGGGTAATAAATATTAGGAGTTTACTTTATAGGCCTAATGATTTTATGCAGAATTTATAGCCACAATGAAGATTTCAAACAAGGTCTTAGATTTTCGCGGTGCATCGGGCAAAATTTGATAATTTGTCAAGTATTTTGACATTAGGTTCCTCCATGAAATTTTTTAAAAGGATAGTGCACGAAAGATAAAAGGGAAAAAAAGTCTGGGCCTCCTCAAAGAAGAGCTCTAAAAGAGTAAAACAAATAGATAACATTTATACTACGTAGAGACTGTTAAACTATTGTGGATTTCATATCACGTGCATGTAGTTCGTTATGAGCAAAAATATTATATGTCAGATAACATCCCTGGAATGTGTAAATAAAACTGTTTAATTTAAATGTTTGCATATGACGTTTAGACAGAACCCAAACAAAATGACTATTGTCCTCAACAGAATTCAGAATTTAAAAATTGAAAATATGCATTTATATTTTTAAAAATTCTTAATTTTCGTAGTGGGAAATATTTGGTGCCAAAGTTCGTTTTGTAAACAATGTTATTGTCCGCGCGTACGGACTGGTTTTGAGGTCTGAAAGTATGGTCCGAGCGTACGGACTGGTTTTGAGGTCTGAAAGTATGGTCCGAGCGAACGGACTGGTTTTGAGATCTGAAATTAAAAAAAAAAAATCACAGATCACAAATTTGTTACGGCTGTTTCGACAGGGCATAGGGTTTGCTGGGATGGAGACGAATTAAGTGTGAAGAGAGGTTTTAACAAGCGAATTAAAATTAAAATTGTGTTCCTCTGCTTTCGGTGTCTTAATTAGTGCTGGGTGATATTCCATTATTGCATATAATGTCAAAAATAAACACTCTATCAAATGTCATTTAAAAGTAATCACCAAGTTAATGTACAAGTAATGCACACGTCAAGTATAAAAGCCTTATCTCTTCTCAATCAAAAGTTGTTAGAAAAAAAAATGACATTTTTGAAAAAAAACAATCAAACTTTATTATGTGAAAAGTAGGTCAAAATTCAGGGTAAAGGACACGGGGTAATTTTTTTTTTGACATATTTTGAAACGACTTGCCACATGTAATATACAAATAAATACAAATAATACAAATTTTATTGGCACAAACACAATTACAGTAATTGGTAAAGGCCCATAGAAAACATAGTGGTAAGTATGAAAATACAGTAGAACACAACCAGGATACAAACAATTAGTGTAGCAAATTATGTATTGTAATTATCAAATACTAAATACATACATATAATTCAGTACAATATAGTTACTCATTTATGACTAAAGTATTTTTTCTTATATCAGATATTTGACATAAAAATGATGATAATATTTTAAGAATCTTTTTACAACTAGTATTCATCAATACTTTTAACAATTTGTCATTATTATCAATTGTTTGGTTAAAGCTAGGGAAAGTGGATAATTTTGTTTTGAATATTTTTCTCTGTGCTTCGTATTTTGGACACAGCAAAATGAAGTGTTTTTCATCCTCAATATCAAAGTTTTGACATACTTTACATATCCTATCATTTTTATTAGTTTCAACATATCTACCTTTTTCAATTTCTAAGTTATGTGCACTTAATCTAATTTTTGCTAAAACTGATCTATCATGCAGTGACTCTAGTTTGTCAACATAATGTGCACGTTTATTATTTAGACAAAAGTTCTGATACATGTGAAATATGAAAGCCCAATCTCATTTCATTCAAAAATTATGACCAAGGTTGAAGTTTTTGCGACAGAATTACAGACGAATGAGATTTAAAAATGCCCCCCTCGTTTTCGCTAAAGGGGGAGCAAAGAGTGAAAAAGAACGAACAAACGAAGGAGGGCTAAGATGGGTTCTAGGGAGGGGTCAAGAATCCTCTCAACAGCGAGCTTGAAAATCAATGATATTTAAGATAAAACTCTCTTCTATTGGATTTTGATCTGCTATATTTTCTCAAGCTATAATCAAGAGACTCTCGGAGTGAGATTTGTAATTAACGTATCGAGTCATCTTACAGACCCTAAACCGTGCTACTACACCTCAGAAACGAAAAGAACCGTTCCGTGCAAGAAACGTTCCGTTCACAAAACGAAACGTACCGTTCACAAAGCGTACCTTGCCATTCACAAAACGAACCGTATATTACATGTACTTCACGTTAAGCTATGGTCTGTTTGTAACAAAGCAAGCAGAATCTTTAGAAATTGAAATGAAGATAATTAAAGGTACTAGTAGTCTGTACATTCTTATATATTATACCTGTTCAATTCTCTAAGAATTAACCACCCCATTTTGGAAAGTTGGCAGGAATACTATGCAGAGAATTCCAATAAACCAAAACGTGAATGAAATGCATGTCTTACCTGCACAGCGTAGAAGCAGCTACTAAGTATCACCTTCCCAGTAGACATGCAGGGTCGATACTGAACTCGCACTGAGGGCATTGACACCGTGTAGCATATCTATAACACGTGTATTCTTAAAACTGGGATATTCATACAATGAAATGTTTATTTATAGACTATAGTTAGGAGAAATATGTCACAAAGAGCGTGTGTGCAGAAATCCTAAGATTCGAGGATAACCGTAACAAGCTAATTCAGAGAACCTGTGTTCCCCGCTGAAGGAAAAAAAAAAGAAGAGAATGTGCTGACCCAGGAGAGTTGGGCGCCACTTTCAGAAGGACGGGAGGGGCATAGGGAGTTATCGTATAATATTTAATTTTTAAAAAATCTATAAAGCTTCTTGAGATATCGCCCAGAAATGAGTTTTACCCACAAACACACAGAAAGTATGAATTGACGACCTTGGCCTTTGACCTTTTGCCTAAAAATCAATTCTAAGAAATCTTCCTTGGGTCCTAAGAAGTTGTGGTAAAAATATCATTGCAAAAGCCCAAACGCTTCTCGAGATATCGCGTGGAATTAAGAGTGTTATTTACAATAGACAGAATTTTTATGCGCTCGAATCGATAGATTCGGGGCGTATATTGTTTTTGTCCTGTCTGTCTGTCTGTCTGCTTTTCTGTTTGTCTGTCTGTTGTCAACTTTAACCTTAGCAGTAACTTTTAAACCGTGAGAGATAGAAACTTCGTATTTGGTATAAATAATCCACTAGTCAAGCTCTTTCAAATGACACCATGGTCAATGGCCTTGTGACCTTGATTGTGACCTACTGTAAACGTATTACATTTGGCAGTGTATTCCTTTTAGTGTTTTGGCGGAAAGAAACTTCCGCTAATTCAAGTACAACGCTAAACGTCTTAAACATATACATGTATAAATTTATAAGAACATTAAGAAATGCGCTAAATCAAATCTAACTTGTTCAAAAATCAATTTCCGCCAAACATTGTACACGCTAATTATAATACATTTACAGTATATGCTAAAAATAGTTTTTTCGAACTCCACTTTTTAATTTCTTTCATTGATCAAGGCCAGTGACCTTGAACTTTTTTGATTTATAACCTTAACCTTTGAGATGTCGTGTGGAAACGAAAGCGTTACAGATAGATATAATTTTGTTTTCATTTTTACATCAAATAAGGGGCCAAATTCGCTGTTACCATGTCTATTTGCATGTACATGTATGTGCTTCTGAACAATAAAGATACATTTTGTAGAACAAATACTAATTGTACCATAGTAAGTTGTGATTTTCTCTGTTAAAAGTTTGAGTTATCTGTAAATAACTCACAATGTAAAACCCGCCCATCGAGTCATTTCAAAGAACTCGGGCTGATTAAATACCAAATGGAGGTGAGTAAAAATTATATTGTAGACAGCATTATGTGATAATTATCGATAAAAAACTTGCATTTTATACTTTTATTATCGTTGACAGTGAAAAGAGAATTGCAAAAATCGCTTGATTTTATGCCCCCGGATCGAAAGATCCTGTCTGTCTGTAGGTGTCTGTCTGTTTGTCTGTCTGTTGTCAACTTTAACCTAGCTATGGCACGCCAAATTCACAAAAATGAGATAAACCTAGTTTCACAATTGATAAACTAGGTTTATCGACTGTAAACTATAGTTTACAAACCGTAAACTATAGTTTACAAACCGTAAACTATAGTTAACGATTCGTTAAGTAGAGTTTTCATCTGTAAAACTATATTTAACGGTCGTTAACTATAGTTTACGAATGCTAATCTAAGTTTATCTGTCTGAATAAAGCGTTAACAATAGATTTTGTTGATAAACATAGATTCACGTTCGTAAACTATAGTTTACAATCGTAAACTATAGTTAAGAGTTGTTAATCATAGTTTCACAAATCGTGAAACTATATTATCAAATCGTTAACTATACTTAACGGTTTGTAAACTATAGTTTACAAATCGTGAAACTGTATTTATCGGATAATCTATGTTTTGCAATCGCAAATGATAGTTTTCTGTGTTAAGTATAGTTTAGTACGGTTGTAAAACAAAGATTATCGCGTTAATTTTAGTTTACAGATGTAAAATATAGATTAATGTTAACCATAGTTTACAGTCCGTAAACTATAGTTAACAACCGATAAACCTAGTTTATCGATTGTGAAACTATGATTATCTCATTTTTGTGTATTTGGCGTGCCATACCTAGCCCATAACTATTGATTGGGTGGGGCTATGGTTTTCGTAGTTCACAGGTGTATTCCTTGTGAGAAGAAATTTCTTTGGGTACCATCAAATTTGACTTTTGGCATCCGAGTTTGACAAACTTTTACCAAAAATACCAGTTTAACCTTGGCCATAACTTTTCAACATTTGGATCCGCCGAAATATGGCTGAAAAATTGCCGACTCGGCGTTAAACAATATAAAATCAATCAATCAATCAACATTTGGAGCTAGGGATTTCATACTTCACATGTGTATTTAATTGTGACAAAACCTTCCGGCTGGAATAAATATTTTTGGTTTGACCTTGACCTAAAAATTTGACCCACTTTTAAAAAAAAACTTATATAAACCTTGGTCATAACTTTTGAACATTTAGAACTAAGGCTTTGTCACAGGTGTTTTCCTTGTAACAAGACCTTCCTTTGAACACTTTTGACCTTGACCTTTGGAGTTTGACATGCATGTGAGAGAATTCAATCCTCACCGAAAGCTGCCATACGGGGGCAATAGTGTTTCACAAACGCATCTTGTTTTTATATAAAATTATACTTTAGAAAAAAATTTGCATCGTTTTGTCGAGTGCCTGTGACCTAGACTATTAATGCATTGTGTTCAAAGATAATCAAGGAGGGCACTTCAGACAGTTGATCTGTGGTCGAAAGCTTTTAAACCCATCCTTATACAGAATCTCCTCCAATCTTGAGCTTTCAATTTAGTTGCATTTTATAGCTATAGAATGCTCATCTGTATGGATAAGCTTTATGTGCTGTTTCACAATTATCAATTGAATTTTTTTATATACATGTATTACCAAATGTTATTTATTTGAAGCTTTGGAAACTCCGGACTGTGGATTTTGAGACGATGACGATCGACCACGACAGCATGCATACAAGACCAAACAGGATGTTAAAAAATTATTATTAATTTGTATATATTCTACTGATACATGGACTGTTTATAGAACACAGTTGTTTATAGTTAGGAACATATCTTTAAATCTGTCGTCCAAGATTTCTCGGCGTGCATTGCAAGACAAACTATTAACTTACTTGAGAGCTAGCTACGGGAAATTTTTTTGCTAGTCACGTATTGTGAGGAAAGTGGATATCTACTTATTAATAGCCATTCTCTGTAAGCATTTAAACTCTTATATAGGGAGTGTGGCACGCATGGTCTTGGATTTTTATGAAATTTGGCATACATTCCTATATTGATGTACGTACCTAAAATTCATTATAAAATGGTTGCTATGGTTCATGGTTACCATGGCAACCAACATACATTTTTCATGGCCTAAAATAGCTAAATTTTGATGAAAAATGACCGTTTTTGACTGATTAAAAGTCTTAAATGGAACAAACTATCAACATGACTTTACCTTTTTGCCAAAATACATCATTTTACAGTGCTTTAAACAATTTTTTAGTATTTCAATAACTTTTTCATCATAGAAAAAATATCCCTTATTTATAGGTAGGATTTTTCTTGTGGAAAATTGTAGATTTTTGGCTCTTTTGAAAAGCCTGGTATAAATTTTTGCGGATAGTTTGGAAAAAATGAATACATTGGTTTGAAAGTCCACATATAGTTCTAATATCCACTACAAAGACCTACTTGGTATTCATATTTAGTTTTCATGTTACCATGGTTACAAACTTATGCTTTTTTTCAAAATCCTAGAAAAGTACAATACGTAGATACAATCAGGATCCATGTAATTGCCTGAGTATTTTAAAATGGATTTAATCAAATTTAGATATTTGGTAAACAATAGCAAAAACAAAGCGAAAAAATCAATTTTCATGACTAAGGGTCAAAGGTCAAGGTCAAAATGGCCGATTTTGATAGATATTTAAGAAAACTAAACAACATTTTTTCTGTGTCATAACTAATACTTGTGTTTTAAACAACAAATGAAGAAACAAAGTTACAGTTCTGGTCAACAATAACTATAGCATCATATGAATGTGTGCCCATATGGACAGAAGGTCAAAGTTCAAGGTCACAGTGGTATATAAAGAACTATGCACACGTCTAACTCTCAATTCCCGCCTACATTTTGCTACCATTTTATTCAATATTAATGGCAATTTAGCCACAAAATCTTTATTAAATATAAAAAAAACAGTTCATTTGGCTAAATAGTATATTATCCCTTATTCCAACTCTTGAAATAAGGGGGTGGGGGGGGGGAGGGGGGGAGTCAATGATATTTTCTATTTAAATCGGACTTTCAAGCATCACCATATTTTGAAAAAATCTTGGATGTAATTAAATGTTACGCAGATTTTTTCTCATGTTTTACACAAATAAGTAAAACATACTAGTATATATATTTAATAAAATACACAGTTTTAGCTGTAAATCACTTTAAAATTGGGAGAAAATAGGCATTTATTTTCGGGGGTTTTTTGTCTATAAAAATACCCCCCCCCCCCCCCCCTCTGTCTGTTTTAACATTTTATTATCATGGGATATCTTAAGAAGCCCATGATCTTTTTCAATTTGAGTTTATTCCACAACTTGCTTTGGATTAAAATGACCCCTATTTATTTCTAGGTCAAAAGGTAAAGGTAGAAAAAGACATTGTTTGTATGTAAACCTCTCATTTCCGAGTGATATCTCAAAAAGCGTTTAGGTTAGCTTATTTTTTGTTCATAACGCTCTATGGTCCCGCCCGCCCCACTTTAAGTGTCCCATCCCCTACCCAACCACCCCCCGAAACCCCCCCCCCCCTCTTAATCTACAGAAATTCTTATCTCCTTAAGCAGGGGACACATATTCTTTGAATTACCTTGTTAATAATGCATTTATACTCCGTTATTCGGAATACTGGTATTGTAATTGTTGTATCCTGACCTCGATCCCGTATATTGAATGTATTTTATTGAAAACTGGTTTTATATTCTCCCTTTAGCTTGATGCATAATGTGAAAATGCTTATATAAGTACAGTTTTCAGGTTTTATTGATATAAAGGTAGGCATTTAAGAATATTGGATGACTATACACTTTCCATATTGAGTGCAAGACTTCTTGTATGTAGAGAATTACGCTACAAGCATGTAAAGACACTCTTCTGCTGTTTTAGTAAACTAATCCCTTGCTCCTAAATGTACATTTTTTAGACCAAATTTAACAATCCGAACTTTTCAAGTGACAGTCAAAATGTGTTTTCCAGTGACTTTTTTTCAGAGAAGTTGACGGAAAAATCTAATTTACTTTGAAATATCATTCTTAAAAAAAAATGAGATTTTAGCGATGTTGATGGTAAATATTTCAACACAAATATGCCTGGATCTACGCAAAAGATCCGATATTCCCAAAGTTTAATCAATAATAATCTGTTGTAGACATCTGCTGGACCTGTTCGAATAATCTGCTATTGTGCTTTAATTAATTGTTGTTTTTTTTTGGGGGGGGGGGTCAGAAAATTATTTTCATTATTAATAAAATACTGCTAGACAGATTTGATATTGTACTGCTAAAAGTTTAAATCATAATGTATCTTAGTCCAGAGAAATGATAAACTGTTAACTTTAAATTTGATTCACAGACAATTTGTATTTCTATGCAACTACCCCAGTCATCAAAAGTATATTTTTGACTGGTTAACAAAACATTTTATACTTGTTTATCCTGTTTAAAAACTACATAATATGAGTGCGTTTACTATGGGTTAGGGGACGACCTTTGATCCAAAAGGGGGAGGGGGATTAAATTAGGTTTTTTTTCATGGCAGGACATATCATTTATTTCCAAGACGATCTTTAGGGAAAACTATTAATTTTCTTCCTCACAGAAAAAAAGTCTGAAGAGCAAAGAAAACAAAAACAATAACAATATATAAAATGCCCAAACTCTTTTTTCATTTAGGAAGGGGGGGGGGGGACTTGTAAAGGTAACAATTTTCTAACCTATATATAATATGTATTATACCATATGGGTTTCAAAAAATATTGCTGAATTTGAAATAACGACCTGTGGATGGGAATTATAGCTATTATTCAGTATATTTTTTTTCCTTTCAGCCAAGGACATATTCAGTTTTTAAAAAAATTATTAGTCTCTATAATAATATTCAGTTTAAAAATTCATTTGCTTTCTAACGCCGTATTCATTGCAGTCCTCCAGTATATCACTCTGACTGATCGTAAGACACAGAAATTCTTTTTAAAAAAAACCAAATTCATAATAGTTATACAAGAAATTCTGATATTTCAAGTTTATCTTGAATCGAATCCCGTTTTGAAACTCTGTAGACCTTGAGACTAATGCTTATGTACAGAGCTGATTTCCTGAACTATGTAGTCTAGCTTGTACATTTCACCATTTTTCACATATCAAAATTATTCTTTTGCATGTAGGATATAAACAGAGGCTAAAATTTGTATGCAAATTAAATAAACAGGAAAAACAGTTGATTTTACTTGAATTCCTGGATATACAGAGCTGTATGCTGACAATGTGTAAACAACTTCCAGTCATTTTTGTATAATGATTTTTTTTATCTTTCTCACTGAAGAGCTCACAATTATCAAAGGGAGATAATTCAATTTCAAAGTTATTGTCTGCTATTTTAATCAAAGAATTCTCATATTTATAGAGAGAATACCAACAAGGTTTTAACATGCCTTTTAAAGTTAGATGTTATATTTCTTGTTTCTGTGAGTAACATGAATTGAAGTAGCCGCATTTCTTTAAAAAACTTTCCCAAATATTGCATTTTTTCACAAAAAATCAACTTTAGACACCGTTTCCATGGTAACTACTCAACATTCATATGATCTAACTATATTTTTTGAAGTAGTTTATGAGGTGGTACTTTCCAGACAAATTTGAAAAAAATCTGTGACTATGCATGCCACAAAAGTTTAAGTGGTTACAGAGAATGGGTATTAATTACACTCGATGATCCATAAGTATTTATGTACTGCAACATCAGGAAGTAAAAACAAAAACAAAACTAAATTAAGGTACTGTTAGCAACGAGTTTACTAAATGATACCCACGCCTCTCCTATGAATATAAAGGTAGAGTCCCTATGGGAAACCTGAAATACCTGTCGGATAAAAAAGTAAAATAGGCACAATGGCAATAAGTACTACATTTAAAAATTCTGTGAATGTCTCATCAAATTTCATTAAGTGGTATGACAGGAGTTGCGGATAAGAGATGGATACCCCAAAACGTAACAGACGGACGGACGGACATTCCGATTATATACCCTCCCGCTTTTCAAGCGGGGTATAATAAATAAGTAATCTGTAAATAAGGTGAGATAGTGCTTACCACCAGTGCTCGACAGACTAAATATCCGGTATACAGCTTTATACCGGGTTATTATGACAACTAATCCGGATACTTCCGTGAGGTCACGTTCTTATCCGTGTAGCAATTAATTAATTAATGACGATAATGAAAGTTTATGGGTGTAAGCATCGTCGCAAACCACGCCCAAAATGTACGATCCTCTCCCATTCTGCAGAGAGCTAAAGGCGGACTCA
This sequence comes from Saccostrea glomerata, assembly GCA_003671525.1. Lineage (NCBI taxonomy): Eukaryota > Metazoa > Mollusca > Bivalvia > Ostreida > Ostreidae > Saccostrea > Saccostrea glomerata. The sequence goes on along the minus strand of PRKT01000598.1, from coordinate 101,001 downwards.
AAACCGTGGCTTGAGACGACGGGGTATATGTTATGACATGATAAACTAGAGGTGCTGTGAGCCATGAGCTCACTAAATGATACCCCGCCTCCCATATGAGTACCGGAGTATAATGGCAGTGTCTTTTTTCCTATGAAAAACCCCAAATATGTGTCGGATCAAAATGTAAAATAAGAGGTCACAATGACAATATGTAGGTAGTAAAGATTCTGTGAAAGTCTCATCAAGAGATGGGTACCCCAAAAAGTAACAGACGGATAGTCGTACAGACAGACGAACATTCCGATTACTATACACCCGATTTTCAAGCGGGGGTAAACAAACTTACTTAATTGCACGAATGTATCTTTAGGGGGGGGGGCTAATTTTACCAATATGTCCATGGCTTTACAGAAGGAAATAAAGCCAAATTTCATTGTGCAAATGGCTGATGACCCTTTGTTTTCCTAATCAAATATCCTGTGTCAGTATTCATTGACAATAAAAATCATAAATTGTCACATAAATAACAATTTTAGAGGTGTGCATGGTCATTTGAAGCTTTCTTTGATTTTTTACATATATCAAATAACTGCATAACTTTCAAACGATAAATATTGAATTTCGTTTTCCTTTTTTCTATTTACGTAAAGTAGTAATATATAGTGGGGGTATTTTTACGTTGTGAATGCCTCAATCTAAATGAAAATCTTATAAGGACAGATAATGCAAACAACCCTTTCTTCAAAAATCATAATAAATCTGTCATTATGTAATTTACATGTAAAAAGTTTCTCTTTTTTCATGTCTCATAAAGTGGGGGCAGATGCATGAATAAATTTTAGAAAGAAAATGGCAAAAACTGAACATTGTTGAAAAAATCTGCAATTTCTTGATATTTAGAACCGAAATAAGTTAAATTTTTTTTTTTTTTTTTTACAAATTCATGCACCAATTTTTTGTTTTCTGCCCTAAATCAACTTATATTCTTTGCCCTCTAATGACAGACTAAAGTACACATGTATCATAAACTGATAATTGCAACACATTCATACATACATGTTGGAAAACTGGCACATTAAATATCAAAATCATTATTTATAAGCCTGGAAAACATCCGAAATTTCAGACTACGGTCATTGGTCCTTGTTTCCCCATTATCAGTTGATGATTTTAAACATAGGTAATCAAAGATTACAAAGCTTTAATTACCTCAACAAAAGTTGTCTATAAGTAAGGCACATCACAAACTATACTATTCTCTTGTTAATGTGCATTGCAAGATCATTAGATCAATAACCATGCAAGTTTGGTAATCAAGAAAATGTCAGATCCAGCATCCAATGCAAGTCTGGTAGTGTCTATCCCCAGACGTATCATCATCTATATAGGTCCAGGTAGGGTCTCTAGTCAATACTTGGGGATGGACTTGCTCAGACTAATGCTTGGGGGTATAGCATAAGCTCATCTCGAAAACGAGCTAAAAACAGGACTATCATTGACACAGATGTTCATGTAAGAGTCATCAATTGCAATAAAATGAATTTCCAACCTCCCTCATTCCCTTGAATTATTTTAATTCGTAGGGGTCAGTGTAATCAAAATTCAACTGGTGTGTGGGTTAAATTTTCAATTATTTATAAAATTAATGACTTTTTCTAAGTACCGGTATTAGTTGCTTTAATTTGCCTTTGAGTATATACATGAATAAACCCACATACAATGTTCAATCTGTCATATTGCATGAAATGGAAAATAAAATCAACAAAGTACTTCAAGCATAACAGTTTATCACATATTCATAGTTCTTCCAAGTTTCCCTTCATAAACAAATGAACAAGTTGCATCACATTTCTATACACTTATACATGTGCTTATACATGTATATGTTTATTAAAAATACAAATACACATGAAGTTGGACTTTGTTCATACTATAAGGTACATATACATGTACATATGAATGTGCAGTAAAGATGTGTATAACTCATATATGCACATGTAACATAATACTGCCCGAACAAATTCATGTGCAATTTTACATCAGTTTAATGCTAGATCATCAAATGTGTCAGCAAGAATACATATAAATATATATAAATAGTGTTTTGCTTTCTTAGGATATCCCAGAAAAAAATTTTTGTTCAAGATTGACAAGAAAAGTTTTGAGTATAACTGAAATATTTTGTATTGCAGAGATATAATGTATAAATGCAGTATTTGAAATAACAGTGCGTTTAACCATGTGCACATGCTAGGCCTAAATTTTGCAGCATGTTAACTCAATGTTTAAAAATGTCCACTATAAATATATTAAAAATTAAAATTGAAAAATCTGTTCCAAATCATCTTATTTTACCAGTAGCAAAGCACAATATACCAAGTTAGAATTCCTCAATTCATGCAATCAAGATCATGTCAATTTCCTTTAATAAATTGGGGGGGGGGGGGGGGGGGGGG
>PRKT01000598.1:54917-98552 GCA_003671525.1 Saccostrea glomerata | reverse complement strand
GGGGGAGGGGGGGTACTGAGCTTCAGCAGGGCTGCAGATATCTTACATCAGATATAATCCTTGCAGCATGCCGTTTGTTTCATTAATTTTACATTCAGTTTCAAACCGGTATTATCTCCTCCTAGGATTTTGGAATAAGGTTAATACTGCAGTTTTTTTTATTATTCTTTTATATAATACATTAAATAGTAAACTTCTTCAAAAAAATACATGCCGTTGATAAATAATGGACCCTTTAATCCATAATAACCAATGTAAACCCATTTTCAGAGTAATACATGTATTTAAAATACAAGTTTTTGTTCAATGGCTATGTTTACATTGTGGAATTCAATATTTTAAAATGTGATGGTTACACGACTTTAAAGTTCAGAGAATCCTAGTGTTTTGGACTTGTGAACACTATGGCACAATCCCAAATCCCAATCCCAAATCTATTGATCTAGAATTGAAGTACTAGTGGAATCAAAACATCCACTAAAGTCACGTCTTTTGCACCATTTTCATATCAATGATGTTTTATCAAAGACCCAGTTCTCTTTAAATGAAAAATTGTCTCCAGATTCAGATCACATACTTAGAACTGTCCAACTGTCCCTTTCTTGACTTGATTGCTCGAAATCCTACACATCCTGGATGTTTTGGCACTGTATGGCAAAAACCCATACACACAACAGTATGGCAGGGGGCTTATCTGTGCAACAGTATTGCTCGGCAATGGCTGTGTTATCTCCACGCACTTGCAGGCTTGGTAAACTTTGACTTGACGACAGCTTTATTTTTAGTGTTGCTGGTAGAGGACTTTGTTGTAGTTTTTCCTGTGACTGGAAAACAAACATTTTATCTTTTTACACTGAATTTAAAAAAAATCATTTAAAAAAATCTCAAAGATTAGATAAATAGAGCAAAGGCTACTTCAAGAAAAATTTTTGTTAAAATATGCACTGAATACACAAAAAACTAATTTAAAACAAATGCCACTCTACACTACACCAAACTCTAGCTTACTTACAAAATGTAAAATTACACAAACACTGAAATAACAATAGAACTGCTTCAAAACTTGGCTAAATGGTTGACACAGAAGAGAGATCAAAGCTTTGTATTTATTTACATAGATGATTTTATTTTCAATACTGCCTGCTATAAAGTTTACCTGTTCCACCTGCGGCCACAGGTTTCTTGGCTTTTGCAGCTGCAAATGACACCGGCTTACTCAATATCACACCGGGCTTGGATTTGTTTGTCTCCCTACAATACAAAAATCCCTTTTTAAGTATCTTCAGGCCATTTCTCTCTCTCTCTCTCACATAATCCCCGTGGGGATCCGGGTTAGAATAGGTCTTCAGTACCCCCTTGCTTGTCGTAAAAGGAGACTAATTGGGGCGGTCCTTTGGATGAGACCGTATAAACCGAGGCCCCGTGTCACAGCAGGAGTGGCACGATAAAGATCCCTCCCTGCTCAAAGGCCGTAAGTGCCGAGCATAGGCCTAAATTTGCAGCCCTTCACCGGCAATGGTGACGTCTCCTTATCAGTGAGATATTCTGGAGAGGGACGTTAAACAGTATACAATCAATCACTCTCACATACATGAATACAGTAAAACATGGATATAAAGATTTTGGTCATTAAGAAATCACAAATTTATAAAAAAAAAAAAAATTTATACATCCCCTTGACTTTCTTCCTATTGAAATGACACCTTATTTTTGCAATATAGACATTTACTCTTTATTAGCGAGACATTATTTTCATGAATTAAGATTGTTGCTAGATATAATCTTTAGGAATACTAATACACATGAGAATATTTTCGCGAGCAGAGTCTTGAGTAATTATACAAAGTTCTCACAAAGTGGTGTGCATTATATATTGCTATAATCTATGTACATGTAACTTTTGAAAAACAAAATACAATGGTGGAAAAGAAAGCAATTTATAGCTGAAGAAAAAAAAAAACATCTTTGAGGTCTTGAAAATGCTATTTTATTATCCGGTACATGGTAATGCAGTATTTAAAGACTTACCTGGAAGGATTAGTTGCAGTAGACTGGCCTTGTAATGGCTTCAATGCCCTGGATAAGAGAGATTGGAAGTGACGTCTCATGGGCACACTAAAAGGAAGAGCGGACGATCCTGTCACATGACCAATCACATGACCCCATCAGAGGGGCGTGCCCAGTGTGTTAGTCACAGCAGTCTGCTCTTCCAATCATTGTGCTCCACACAAAAAATACATCGTGAAATGTGGAGAATGACACAGAAAAGATAAAATCCATATAAATACAGCTGTGCATGTATTTTTAATATATCATAGATATTGTAACTTGAGAAATGTTGCTTGCAAAGATAGAAAAGTTTTGAAAGTGTATTTGATAAACATACTGAAATGAATATACTGTATTTTTATTACCTAGAATGAAGATAATCTTATCAAAATCAGATCTGTGTCACACTCCAAAATTGGGGTAGCCGCTTTGAGTTGGTTTTTTTTTTCTTTTTTTTTTTTTTTTTACAAAAAATCTGAATTTTGGAATGTAATAAAGATTCTGATTTTAATCAGATAGGAAATATGATGAGCAAAATCAAGTTTTTTTTCAAGGAAAAATGAATCAGTGAAAGACCATGTGCAATAAAATACACTAAAGAAATTTGTGTGTTTTGAAACACTGCATGTGTCATCAATACATGTATCTTACGGCACTCTCAAAATTTATTACAAAGAACTTAGCAGTTAGGATGTTTACATTCAGTAATAGGAGCAGTTTTACATTCCTCCACCAAAATATGAATTCTATTCATGAATCACACATTCAGTAAATTCTGTAATCTTTCATTTTTGGTGTTTTTTTTTTATGAATTGAAATTTATTATGAACATATATCTGCTTATTTACCTGAAGTCAATAGACTGGTTATGGGCCTGAGCGGCTGGATGTCTGGAAACAGCTGTTTCTGCTGGCGCAGACTGGGGTCGCAAATTCCCGGCTACCTCCGTTTCACTAAAAATTGGATAGGATAACAATCTAATTAAAATTAGATGTTAGATCCGCTCGCATACTCGCTACACTAACATCTAACAACATCCCATTGAGGATCACGTCAGAGGTCAAATTCGGAACAGCTCTAGACTTATTCGCTTCAACAATATTTGAGGATTTTGCAGGCAACGATCTGATTGGTTGATAGAATTTGACCTCTGACGTGACCCTCAATGGAAAGTTGTTAGATGTTAGTGTAGCGAGTATGCGAGCGGATCTAACATCTAATTTTAATTAGATTGATAGGAAAATAGGATAAAAGTTGGATAATTTTTTCCTTAAGTATTTAAATCCATGACTAAATTATTTTTCAAAGTGCTTGTAGATATATTTTGAATCACTTACTTTGCTTTGCGCTTTCTCTCCATGGCCTTAATGGTAGCTGAGCTGACTCTAGGCTGAGAAGTGGAAACACTGGATCTCACATTATTCTGAAAATAATTTTTTTTTTAAATTTATAATGTAGGTGTTAAATTGAATTCTGAATGTTAAAAAATCACATCAAAACATTTGTTTTTGTCATGATCGTATTCATCTTGGACCTTGGCCCTACATTTACCCAAAATTTTACAGCTACAATGTGCACTTATTTTCTTTCATAATGTAAATAGAAACGAAAGATTTTAAAGTACATAATGTTAAAATAAGTTTACTGCATTAGAAACGGCTTAACTCTTTTCAAAGGGGTCAGTTCATTGAAGCAACAAGCATGTTTTAAAAGCAAATCTGATAGGTAGTGAGAGGAATATTTTCTCTGAGTACTTACACTGTCTCTAAGCCTTTTCTCCTCCAATAGTTGTCTGGAATGTGCGATAAGGGCCATCCTTTCAAAAACAGGAATCTCAAAGAAAATCTCATGGATGTCAAGCAAAGCTGCCTGCAGCTGTTCATTTGGGAAAAAATAAAGTCTTAGTAAACATTTTTTTATGCAAAATATTTATGTACCCGGGGTATGTTTGTAAAGTATGCCTTCAGCCTTTATAATGATTGCTTGTTTTTTTAATAGCAATAAATCCTGATAACATTCAAAGAAAGAAATTAAAAATTTAGAAATTTCCCATCGTCTCAAGCCCTGATCGGGAGTCTGCATATATCTCTCTCTCCTACCCGTGGCTGCTTGATCAAGAAGTGTCGTAATCTTGAATATTTACATCATATTCAGTCAGTGGCAATTTTTTTTCCCATCGCAATCAAAATCAACAACTGACATCAACAGTACACAAGAAATATTTCCTATACTGCGATTGGATAATGAAAGGTTGCAATAAAGTTCATCATCCGACTGCTTTACTCGCATTGGTCAATATTTTAATGAGCTATGAAGAATTCTCTCCTCGTTCAACCATGGCCAGATGGGAGAGGAGTGTACATTTTGGCCGTGGTTTGCAACAATGGGAATTTCCAGAAATAAGATTTTATTGCATTCTCAATTAAACTTTAAACAAATATTCATATTTCATAACCAATAAATTGATCTGTTTGATCATTATTTTTAATATACATGTACATGTACCTAAGCTACATGTTTATATTATACAATTATTTAATGCCTGAGCAGTCAATAGACCAGAATATTTTTCCCGAGGTGCAGGGAACAGCTCAGTGTGTTCTATTGCCCGAGGCCAGCGGCCGAGGGCAATAGAACACACTGAGCTGTTCCCTGCACCGAGGGAAAAAAATTCTGGTCTATTGATTGCTCAGGCATTAAATAATTGTTTTATTACCTAATTTTATTTTCCGTATAAAGTGTTCACAATTGTTTATTAGTACATGTATATAAGGTTCCCGTACCATATTGTTAATTTTTACCTAGATATGGTGCATCTGTAATATTAATTAAAGATTGATTGTACTCGTATAGACTATTGTTTACATTCCTCTCGAAAATTTTTCACTCTTATGAAGACGCCACCACTTCCTGGTGGAAAGGGACCTTTTTCGTGCCAGCAGAGCACCTACTGCTACACGGGACCTCGGTTGAAAGGTCTCACCCGAAGGACCAGTCTCCACATCCCACAGTGCATTAATTAAAAGTAACTCTCATTAAATAAAATATCCGACCATTGAAATCACACAATTTTTAAAACCAATGCAGAAAGATCGAATAAGATGGTTGTTTACCATGTCTGTGCAGTGTTATAACAACTAAATTCGAAACCCGGATCGTTTTTGACGAAATACGTCACCGGTCAATAGAACGCGCATTCTACTGACCGGTCAATAGAACGCGCATTCTATTGACCGGTCAATAGATCGGTTTGAAAAGATAAGGAAAACTGAAAACACATCCAAAATAGATGAAAATATTAAATCTCTAATAAAACAACAAAATTCAATTGATTAGGTAATAAATAATATTATTGTGCCCTACCTGAGCTATAATCCTGTCTAGAAGATCTCTGTCCTGATGGGAGAAGACCCCCCTCTTGATCGGAGTCTCTGCCTGAAAGCTGTACGCAAACTGCTTGGTGTCCTAAAATGAAATGCAAAAAATCAAAATTAACTACAAATCAGAAAGGAGGTTGAGAAGATTCATTCCTTTTTATTTATTTCCACTGGTATAAAGTTTCTACATAGGTTTCACTTGGGTTTGTTGTTTAGCTTCAATGGTATATTGTTAACATTTTTTTTGTTGCTACAGGGTCTTAAATCTGCGGAGACACAATTTTGTGTAATCAAATGTACAACTTTTGTGAAAAAGATGTGTCAATTTTCTTTTTGTGCTTATACCTGTATGGTTTTGATAATCTCCTGAACTTTTTCTGTCTTCAGTAGTCGCCTAGTCAAGTAACCTTTGACACAAGCTGATACTCGGTCAAAACAAGGCTGCATGTCATCATCAAAGGCCTATAAACAAATCAAGAAAGATTTTTTATTTGCATGTACATAATGTACATGCTTCAACATCAGACAGCATTATTTTACATAAATTGTAATGAACAATGAATACTTGTAAAAACTGATAATTTTTGGTAGAATTTAGAGATGTTTTTACTGACAACATACTTCTTGAATAAACTTAAGATTTGACATAGCTATAATTATCAACAAATTTAGTCAAACATTATTATCTTGAACTCGATAGGCTAAAAAAAACTTTGACATTTAAAGAATCTGAGATATCAAGAGTAAAATATTTAAAGAATGAGTGGTTCGGAATTCCAAATCAGTTTGACATATCCATGGTAATTGAAATATTGGTGTTTGAGATACTGAAGTTCAACTGAATACAAATGCCAGACAAGAAGAGAAGTCTTACCTTTTCTGGAATCCTGATAGGCTTACTGTGCCTGGCTGATGATGGCTGTTTGACAGGAGAATGCACCACAGGTTTGAAGGATTTGGGGGAGGGAGTGGAGTGATTGACAAACTGGAGGGACTGTTTGGGGGTGGCCCTACTGAAGGTGCTGATGTCGGAGTTGTTGTCGCGGTCCTTGGGGTTAAAGTACAGGCTAGGACTAGATATGTAGGCAAACTGCTTAGGCTGTGTGTTATGGTAGTTATCCACTCCTGCTGTGTTACCATGGTGACTGATATGGCTGATGTTAAAAGGCTAAAAAAGACATTTTATCAATTCAAGATCTAACAACAATGAAAAAAAAAATCTCTTCAGTTGCATAAATCATAGCAAAAGGAATAGGAACATGCAGTAGAATTTATCAAGTCCATAATAAATTTACCTCATCTTGTTGGCCCATGTTGTAAGCTGCATTGCTCTCGGGTGAGTGTTCAAGATTTGGCTGATTGAGTTGAGTGCTATTACTGAGGTAAGATATATTGCTGAATTCTGTCTGTTTCCTGAGATTGTTCTGGTAACTTGCAATGTCATTCTGAAGTTCCATTTGTTCCCGTCTCTGAATGACAAAAAGTTCCTCTAACTGTTGTCTTTGCTGCTCTACTAAAAACTTGCGAATTTTGTCAAAATGTTCTGCCTGAATATGTAGAAGTTCCTCCTCGGACATATTTTCCAGTGACTGAAGACTTGAAGTAAATGATTGGATGGCTGCTGTAATGTCAGCAGGGGTTCCAATGGGGGTCATTTCAGGAGGAATCCCAGTATTCACTGGAGAAGCCCCACGCTGGCTTTGAACATGAGTCAAATACCTTTGTATATGCTCAGCTTTGCCCTCTTGTTCTGTGGAAGTATCCAAGGAGAAATTCTGTGCATGTGACCCTGTATATCCATTGTTTCTTTCAACATCCATGTCTAGTCTCTTCTGAGCAGACCGTGAAGATGGTCCCTTACTTGTTGCACCACTCGAGACAAACTCGTGAGATTCTGCAGGTAGCACAGCTGGAGAGGCATGCTGACCTTGCTGGGAGGTCAACTGTGCACGCTTAGCTTCGGCCTTGCTCCGGATTCCCTGAGTTTGTGTTCTGCAGGTAGTGTCTGCAGAGCTTGTCCTTTTTTGTATGACTGAAGCATGCTGAGATGTACTTTTATCCTGGGAAACTTGCTTGATTTGTTGCTGTCCCATCTGATTGATCTTAATGCCTCCTAAATTTTTTTCTGAATATGAACCATGGCTTTCACTTTTTACATCTGAAGCTGATGATTTTGTGTTTACAACACCTGATTCTCTACTCCTTAACAAATCTTGACTAGCTTTGAGTGTGCTGCACTGAGAACCTTCATCTGATTTCACACTTTCTTTCACAGTATCTTGAGTATCAACATTGGAAGAGGAAGAAATATTTGTCTGAACAAATCCTTCAGATGTTCCAACCATGGATTTCTCCTTGAATTCATTTTCCTTATCAGAGGTATTATGCTCCGGTTCATTGCCATATCCATAAAATGGAAGACCTTTACTGAATATATCCTTCGGGGTTCCTGGGGAGGACTCAGAAGTTTCTGGACTGAGGGCCACTTTACTCAACATGGACTCTGGTTCCTCGGTAATGTTAATATAGTCGACCTGAGGCCCAGAGCCCAATCCCAGGTCACTGGAGTTTTTTGGCACAATCTTCAGTTTCAGTTTCTCTTGTGAATCGATTGTTTGTAATCCATCCACAGTATCAACACTAACCCTTGGGCTGTTTTGTGGAGTAATGTCCATTTTTCGGACAGAAATTCTGCCCTCCAAGGACTGACTTGCACTGGTGCTAATCTCTGTTAAAAATGAAGAAAAATGCACCTTACTCTTGCCTCCTTTGGGACTCAACCTTCTGCTTTGTTGTTGTCCACCAGAGGCAGATCCTCCAGAACTCATAATGGAGTTAGATGCTATACTTGTATGGGTTCTGTTTCCTCCACTGCTGGAACTAATTGGTTCTGAACTCACATTACTAGAATCATAGGATGGTGGCGTCTGAGCGTTGGACACTGAAGAATCATCCGTTGGATTTTCAGACGAACCTTGTTGTATGTTGTATTGATTTAAGAACTGTTGAGCCTGTACAGACCCTGGTTTAATACCTGCTGATGCTAAAATCTGATCCGTTATCTGCTGTCTAATTTCAACAGTGTCATGTCCAGAGGAAATGGTAGAACTAAGTGTACTCATGGTGTCCTGAATGTTCAGACACTGGGATAATTTAACTAACACATGACTGATCTGCTGCTGTCTTACAGACGACAAAGGCATTCCTGCAAACTCCTCAGGAAGAGAATTGCAGTTGTCCAGGGATGTGAAATCTGACAATGAATCAAGTCTTTCTTCTCTATTGTCTATCTCAATAGGTATACTAACAGGTATTGAAGAACCCTTAGGTTTTGCACCTTCACCAGAATTTTTCTGTGGCTTCTGTTGAGATTTTTGGGCAGCTGACTTTTCAGCATCTCTTTGGGCATGGGTCTTCTTTTTCTTGGTCCTACCCACCATTGTTAAATTTGGAACACTTGTGGAACTTGTCAATTTGGTTTTGGGGGACATTTTGCCTTTCATCTGCTCTTGAGCAGATCTATCTGGTGATAAACCAGTATTAGTTAAGTCTGGATTAGACACACTGTGCTGTGTAGACAATAACAGTTTCTGTCGTTTCTGAGAAGCACTTTCCTCCACCTGAGAATGTGAAGACACTGATGTTTCCGAGTCTGATTTGTCAATGTCCCTAAGATCTGGCTGAGATATAGAATACTGTCCTGACATTCCAAGTCGAGCTCTCCTCAACTGCTGCTTTGTTTTAGGGGAGGTTGGAGGTTTGGGAGTGGGCAGACCCTCGATTTTAGCCAAATTGGGAAGGGAAGACATGGAGCTGGCTCTTTTCAGGTTACTTAAAGCCTTATTCTGGCTCTGACTTGAAGAAACTGGTTTGGGTATTTGTGATTGTTTCTGTTTACTGCTCACCGCAGCAGCCTTCACAGTCTTTGTGTCACTCTTTTCCCTTGCTGTATCTGTTGTCTGAGATTTTATATTGTTAGAAGCACCCTTAACTTTACTGGCATTTCCACTTATATTTTGTTTAACGTCACTTTTAGCTGTTGGTTTATTTGTCTTTTCACTTTTCTCAGGCACCTGAGATTTTTGGACATCTTTGAGTTCCTTCTTTGTACTGACACTAGACGAGTCCTCTGAACTTTGATCCTGAAGCCTTGACTGTGGACCAGACCCCGGCTTCGGGGGTTCAGATGGGGAGGATCGGTAATTGGGGCTCGGGGAAATCCTGGAAGAAGCGGCGCTGTCAGATCCCACCGGGGAAGAACAAGTGGAGTCAGAAAGTCCTCTGGAACGCTTCTCCTGTAAATCATCAAGAAATAGAATCAATGGGTGTAAATTTTAACCTTTTCAGATTCAGTCCAAATTTTAGCTCAGTAAATATACTGTTTATGTCTAATCACAATGTAAAATTGTAGCTAAAACACAATTTATCAAACTATCTGCAAGTGCTTACTTTAAACCAAATTATTCACTATTAAATCAGTGATTGCAGAGAAAGTTTATATGCATAACTGTTACACAAGAAAGATTCTATGTATAAACTTAGTTTTAAATTCATGATGAAATCTACATACATGTATGGTGTTTATTAAAAGTAAAGGAGAAAAATGTTTATCAGAAAAATGAATTCTCATTATCTATGTCAATTTTGCATTAACATTTCATATTTTGTGCAATATATGTCAAGAATATCAAGCATCTGTGTAATGATTAAGAATATAGAAAGTGTGCAATCAATGTACTTGTACTTTCATACATTTACAGGTACACTTGTTTTCTGAAACACACATCTACTTTTCTAAGGTTTGGTTTACAGTGTAACAAACTTCAATGAAATAACTTAATGGTGCAAAAACACACACCACAAATACAGCCTTCAGAGACACTCTCAATCCAAGGACGAATGTTAAAGACAAACACTGACAAGGATCGGTGTTTTAAAGCTCTACAGTGATCCAGATGATACAAAAAATTCCCCTCAACCAATCAAATTTGTGTATGTCAGAAATTCTCACAGGCACAGCAATTTAGGTATATAAATCTTTTTTACCCTAATAAACAATAATTTTTTGCTTTTATTTCTTTTTTATACCTTAATTAAAATGATCTGCATTTCTATTTTAATACATCATCCTCATAAATACTTGTTTCATGAAATTTAACCAATGAAAAAATGTTTTTTTCTAAAGCTAATGAAGAAAAAAAGTTTGGGGAAAAGGAAAATTAAAAATTTTTACTACAAAATAAATCTACAGGATATTTATTTCATCTTAGAGCGTTCTATCTAACATACACAAAGTAAAAAAACACCCAGAAAGACGATTATCAGAGAGTACAATCTGAGAGTGACGAAAAATAAAAATTTCTCATCCACCTACAAGAAGTCGGGAAATGTTAGCTGTCCGGGGCAATCGAGTGCGGCATTTTAAGGAAAATTCCTTCTGCAAAGGTACATTGGCATGGAGGTTTAATGATAGACGTTGTTAATTTATGAATGAAATGGACAATGAATGATACAGACTGAATGCAAGAAATTTTGAATGTAATTTGTCTATTATGACAGAAAATTAGTATTTTAGCATTGATCAAGAAATAGAGGAAATGACTTTGAAATTTTAATTAATCAAATTAATTTTTAGATAAAATTTTATGAATTTTATGAATTCTATTTCCCTATCAATCTTTATATCATTTGCTTATCTTTTTAACACCTGCATTAAAATTCAAGATAGGTTAAACATTCGAGGAAAGGAAACTAATTTAATATTAATGATTTTAATGATAGCTCTCTCTACAAGTATCTTGTGTATAGAACCTTCCCCCATAAAAATCTACAAAAGACAATGGACTAACCACCGTGTTAATTTACAATCCTAATCACAAAAAGTTACTACTTTGAATTTCATCTATCATCTATTATGTGTATGATGGTTAAGGATGAAAATTAATGATTGAAATGAAAATAAGTCATTCGTATGATAAAATAAAATCATTATCCAATTACTAAAAACATTTTTATATCATAATCAATTACACCTGCCAAATTACTGCAAAACAAATTCAAAATGAAATAAAATATTAAATTTAATTATCATGTTCTTTATCACTTGGATATCTGCAGAACTCTTTGAAAAAAAAATCTTTGCATGCTACAGGGGTCACATTTTCCCTACCTCCACTTCGGCCACTATGGACTGGACTTTGGCTACGAGCTGAAGGCGCTGTTTGGACCTCCTTCGAGTTTCTCTCTGAACGGCCTGTCGGCGATATCCAGACATTTCATCTCGCCTTCTCTGTGTCATCTACAAGGTCGATAAGTATATATTTTATATTGTTTAAAACAAGGTTGATATAGATCATGTGCAAAATTTGAAATAATTGTTAAATATTTTTGCAAGTGCTCAAGAGTTTTCAGAACATGACTACTTTGCATTGCATTGAGTGTATGAATATAAACAGTAAGGCCATCTATATAACAGTGTTTGCTTACCCTCTTCCAACTGACTGACTAAAAATGGTCAAACTCAGATTTTCTTTACCCTCCAGAAAGAATTTTTTTTTATGTATTCTAGCAATTGCACTTTAAAAATTCAACACTGAAATTGAAATTTGGGGGTAAAAAAATCTCCTGCCTACCAACCAATTTTTTTCAACCTGAGTTGGGAGAGGGAATTAAAACAAACATTACTTTAAAGTTGGCCTAGCATATGACTAGGTATAAAGCACTGACAGCTACAGTTGTGAGAACAGTTAAATAATTACCACTGGTGGTAAGATAGGGATGCCATTGAATGTGATACAGGATGTGAACTTGCTGTCCAGGCTGACTGAGTGGTTGACGTCCACTTTGTCCAGAGAGTGGTTCTTGGCCTCAAAGTACTCTAGGAGGTCCCCCATCATTGGTGGTAGCGCAGCCTAAAAAATAATATAGGTAAACGTCTTTAAAATTGACCAATTCACATCAAGATTGTAACAGTTTTAAAAAGCCTGTTAAAAGCCTGAACCAATATTAAACAGATTACTAGGTTATTGACCCTTTACTAGACATTTACAAAAAGATCTGCTAATTGATTTTGGGCTTTAAGCTCTTTTTTGATGACATTTTGAAATTTTCCCTGTACGTTATTCGATTTGAGTGTCAGAAAAAGCACACAGGTCTTTATCTTATGTAAAGCTAGGATAGAAAATTTCTAAATTGTAATTTTTTAGTTTTGAATTACTTTATCAAATGACCATGATAAAATGAACTTACCATACTGACAGAAATATATATCCCTGATTACTTAAGTGTTAATTATAAACATTATGACAGAACTTCCTACATCCACCCAGTTACTTTGAAATGCATACATCTTTATCATGGCACGTTACAATTCAGTAAAGAAATTCATTCAATTTAACAAATGTTCAATCACAGAAAAACACCAACTCCCCCACATAAACAAAGAAAGCATTTAGAAATCACCCAATACAAAACACTGTGCCAAAATCCAGGATGACCTCATTTGGAAACGGATAAACACTTCACCCTATTTATGTTATCTAATTATATGTTAATTAATAAATTAAGAATTTCAGTTAATTCCTCATAATCCTCAAGGAATCTCGAAAATGATTGTGAGCTGGGATAATAACACTATAAGACGATTCCATTTAGAGAGGAAAAAGTTTTTTTTTTCTGTTGACAATAGTGGCAATGTGCCAGCCCTCTTCAACTGTATATATACCTGCAAACAAGCCTTTTTTTCAATCAAGTGCAGGGTCCTGGGTTGAATGCCTTAGCATCTTAGAGATATTTCAATTTCAAACTACGAGTAGGATTTCAAAACATGAAAAGAGGATATGTATTTAATCAATTTTCACAAGGACTAAAATTAACCATATGTGTCATATTCTATCTTTTAATATCTTCAAAGTGTGAACCCAATTTGATCTCATTTTGGATCAATACTTGAACATGTATGCTTTGCTACTTCTAAAGTAAAACATTTAAATCACCCCAGACGTGACTAGTCAGCTGAAATTTTTCCATTCATTTAAGTGTAAATAATGAATTGTCATTTTACAAAATGAATACATTAATATTCTTTTCTTCATTTCTTGCTTTGTTTAAACATATCATTTATTGCATGCATTTCTTACGTGGAGCTCCTAAGGTTTAATTCTTGCTGTCCTTTTTTTTAGTTAAATATTTTTCAATCATGATTTCAAAGATTATAATATAAGGCTCAAATGCAAGATTGCCTTTAAAGTTTGATTTAATTTCAAAACTACTTGGCCATTCAAGATAAACATTTTAAATTACTTAAATTTTTTGACATTCTGTAAATCATTTTTATTTACAAGAACTTTTATTTTCACATTACTACACAATTAAAGTATTATAATTCTGTATAATACTCACTTCTATGCACAAAAAAACGTTCTTGCATATAATTGCATTACAATGTATTAAAGATTATGTAGAAAAAGTAACCAGAATTTGTGAAAAATTAGTCTCGCTAATAAATTCAACATTACTATCTCACAAAAATTTAGTGTCACAAAATTTTGGTGATCTACAATAATATTCCAGATTTCAAGCCAGCATACTTGTTGGATCAGGAAATAAACCAGAAAAATGGTTACACTTCAAACTTGTCATTCCTTATAATCCAGAAATGACCACACCATATATTGCCATATTACAAGTGTATAAGGCAATAATATTTTGGTCACATCTTTTCTATTTCCTTACCATTCGAAGAACTCTCTCCCTGATTCGTTGAAAATTTTCGGTATCTTGAGAGTTAACAGATGTGTGATCAAGTCCCATATTTTGGGTGTTCATTAGTAGAAAAAACCTCATACAGCATCTAAACTATATCCCATGTTTTAATCCCAAAATATCAGGAAAAAAGGCTTTAGAAACTTCCAAAATTTTACATGTTTGGAATCAATTTTCAGGATGGAAAATAACTTGCAGAAATAGCGTAGCACAATCGTCTGCGACCAACTCGAAAGTGATTTGACATAAATGATTGGTCTTAATACCTACATGTATTATTTCCAAAAACAACCCTTGTTCCAAAACGATGCTTACCTCACTGCAAACAAAAGACTACTGCGATTTAAACTTCACCATTTCAAAATAAGCTGGTAAAGCACCAAAGAGCTGGTTAGTGCAATTGTTATTTTTTGCAAATCCGGGCTTATCCACACTGGACAAAGCTAGAACTTAATACAAGCCAATCCTGTGTTTAATCCAATTACAGAAATACACCACATAACTATGCCACTGCTGACCAATGTAGCGCTACACAATTTCTCTATCATTGAGATGTAATTTGATCTTCTTCAATTGATTTTTTTCAAAAGTCCAATGTATTCATATTAACCTAAAACTTTTTTTTTGAAAATATCTTAACAAATCATTTAAGGCTAAAGAATGTAAGTTTCAATAATTGTGAAATTGTTCTTATACATGCAAAGAGGAAAAAAAAACCTCTCTGGCTCGGTACACAACTACCATGACTACTGTAGTATATTGTATAAATATTATTTTCAACACAGTTATTGTAAAATTCATCAATTAGCAGTACATGCCAAATCCCAAAAGTTGATAAGATAAATAATTCTATTAATTAGAAAACCTATTTCAATCATGTAGAATTAATATTAATATCATTAAAACATGTAAAAAGAAAGAAAAGCATCCCACTAAACCTTAAATATTACTATGTTATTTAAAGTATTACAGTACATTTAAACTTCCAATGGTTAAAGAAAAAAGTCTAAGCATGCAGACCTCTTTCTGGCTGTCTTTCTCCATGCTTTAAATTAATTGTAAAATACTTATCTTAATGCAAAAGTATAAAACAGACTAGCACAACATGCAGGTCAATATAAATGAAGTTAAAAAAATTATTATTTATCCCTGGCCTGTAACGTCTGACATGTTACAATGTACAGGTATTCTCCATATGGCCAAGTATTGCACATTGTTCATGTTGTACTGGGACACAGAGTAGGAATTTTTAATCATCCCTATAATCTTGTATTTAATCATTTTTTTTTTTACATAAACTTTTTCTGAACTAATACCTAAATGTTTATATTTCCATTTCTAATTTTTCTCTCTGTGAAAATTCTTCGAAAGCTAGCAGAGTTAATTTCTTGATAATTCTACTGGAATGTAAATTAGGCAGGCCGATAGGTCAGGAGGTAAGGTGGCCTAATAAGCATGCAAATCTCATGTGCATCTGTTTCTGATGCTAAGGAGGCCAAATATGCATGTAAATCTCGTGCGGCTACCTTTGTGTTTGATGTCAGTGGGCGAGGACTATTGTAATTGGATGGTAATCCTTGTGTAATTTAAATCGATGTCTACATTTTAAAAGTCTAAATATACAATTCTATTTCACAATGAAATGAAAACTTTGTCCATTTATGCAAATTATCCCATGTTTTCCACTATCGTTGATGCCCTGGCATACTATACTAACTAGACAGTGATTCCTTAATTAATTGTAATTTGAATTTTGTAGATTTTGTAATTACAAGGTTTTTTTTCAACAAAGTATTTTGAAAATAAATATGTATTATTTAAATAGTGGTATATTTTAACTGTGTTTTTTTAGTTCTTTATAATTCAGAGTGATAAAAATGTCACCAGGCCCCGGGATCATGAAACAGATTTAGACTTTATTCAAAATTTCAATTATCTATAAAATCTTTAAAACTTGTTAAAGGAAACTCATAATTTGCATACAATAGCAGACTGATGATACAAAATCGGAAGGCATTTTCATTTTGGGCTGCTTAACCTCTAAACAAAATCAGCTTCTAAGGCATTTTTTGACTTAAGCTTAAGATGCTTCATGATCCCGGGGCCTGGAGCTTTTCATTCATTTAAAATTTCTGCACATTTACAAAGAAGGACCAGTAATATTACTACTAATATATGCCCAAATTTCTCATTCTTACCTTAAAATCACTGCAGATTTTGACTATCTATTTGTGTAATATCAGTTGCATGACTGTTTCCCTCACAGCTTAGTACATCATACTGAGTACACAGTCAATATTCTTCAGTCTTCCTTCATCTTGGCTGGCACCGGTTTTTTCATTATTAATTCATTCCCTAGCTCTGCAATAGATATAAACACATCCATTCCATGTATTTGAAAAGAACAGGTAATGCAATCAGCCAACCACTATAAATCTAAGAAATTTCACACATACAGACAAAAAAAAGATTAAGATTTTCAATACCTTTCTAATCAATCTGTTACTATGGAAACAGTTTAAACTGAACATAATTACTTTTTACCACAAAATAAAAATACGAGACTAAATTTTCTACCTGGCACGACAGAACAAATTGCTGCAATAAACCATACTCTTGGCTCAAAAATAAAATTTTGCGACAAACATCTCTTGATCATTATCAACGATTATGTCTTGTACATAGTTTATAAAATTAGACTACATGTATTAGGTATATTCCTTCTGCATTATCTAACCAAATGTGCCAACACTTGGTACTATTACCATGCTGAAATCATGATTGTACCAGCTGTATTTGATAGAGAAAAATTTGATACCATATTCAATTAAAATTGCTTCTACCAGGAACCTCTTCTTTTTTGTAATATTATCATTTGTTTCTAATCTTTTTGAAGTTCCTGTCTTTGAATAAAAAATTGTCATTTTTCAGCACTATAGTCTATAAAGAACAACTTCCTGAATGAATTGAACTGTCCTCATACACCATTAGCTCAAAGCATGTAAGCTTCATATTATGGTAGTACATATGTACAATGCACTTAAGAGCCCCCTTTGGCTTGTTTTTCAAAGATTTGAGCCCCAGCTTCACCCATACATCTCATCACAGTACCAAGTGATGGGAATAAAACACCCAGCAATCTGTAGATCAATTATAATGCATCCTGCCATGCCCTAAAAATTCACTGACTGATCTTGGGCTATTCATTTTTTTATATAGATTTTCTAGGTCCTATATTACTGGTTTCCCTCTGATATTTCTTGTCCAATGACTTTTATCTTTGTTTAAAATTTACAACTCTGTATAATATAGTTTATATACTAAGCCTCATAGTGTAGTAACATCTAGTCTTTGCAAATGATTTTTGGGGTCAAGAAGGACATTTGGTCTTGTGCATAGCACCAAACCATTACCAATTAACTAATAATCTTAATTAAAGAGAAACATCTGTAAATGCAGATCCAGAGAAAACTTTTGTCCATGGAATTTTAATCATGCACTCATTAATGTACTTTAATTTGTGGGCTAATTTTTCTTACAATAAACATTTTTATGGATACTTTTTTCCAAATCCAAAAAGTAAAAATTATATCTAGACACTGAGACACATATACAAACATTTTGTCAACTGAATATTATAAACTTTGATTTCTTCTTGGATAAACTTTTTATTTACAGAAACATAATCAATTAATGTACATGTATTGGACAAATCCTGATTTTTAAAATCTCTGATTTTTTAAGGAAGGACAAATTTTCTCACTAACAAGGACATGTCTACTCACGAGTCTACACTATGGATCCCAATTTTTAAAATCAAAAGGGTCCAAAATAAATTAGTTGCTGGTTCTTGTGTTAAATAATGAGAAGCATGAAGAATATTTTAGATGCAAAAGTTAGATGATATTAAGAGCGTGGACACAAAACATTTCAGACTCAGATACATAATTCTTGTAGTTTTTGTAACTATTAAATTCATCAATTTTTTAAATGCCTCAAACTGGTATAAGCTTTCAGTCAGTAATCATTCATCCCAAATATTTCCAATAAATGAGCAACATAAACTGATTTTACCCTTGCCCAACAGACGGTCTACACACTAATATATAAGGTAACTTATATGAATACATAAATATGGAATGGTTTGGGCTGTGGATATCAACCTGGGTAGCTCAGTCATTAGAGCACCTGACTAGTGATGCGGAGGTCCAGGGCTCGATTCTTAGCCCTATCCTACATTTTTATTTTCTCCTTAACCATTACAGATTTGATGCTGTTGAACACCACTAGATATGCAGATGAAAGTCCTCCCAGGGGTTAATAAAATTAGGTTGTGTCTTCAAGGCCAAAGATGATTTAAGGAGAGAGGAATATAATTGTTAGGGACAGGCTTGTTAACTCAGTATGAAGAGCCTGTGACTAGTGATGCAGGGGTCCTTGTCCAGCCATACACTTTTTCCTTTCCTTCTTTAACAAATGCTATAATTATAGTTAGGTCAGGTAAAATTAATCTTTAGACTCTCATCCTAATTTGCAAAAAAATTGGGGCGGGTGGGCGGATTTTATTTTTTATTTTTTATAATTGTTAATTTATATATAGGCCTAAGTATCAACAAAATGGACGCCCCGTACACATTTTTTTCATTACCTTAATGCAAATATGAATAGATTTAATTCTTTTCATATTCTTTGAAATATTTAAATAAAATTTTTGCTTTAAAAGTTAAATATTAATTGTTAATTAACAAATTATCAAGTACACATTATACGGCACACCCTGAACAAAATGAGGTGGGGATACCAATAAAGTGTGTATGCATGACTTCTTATTTTGCAAAATCTTTATAAATGTTCTAATAATTATTCTACTTAAAAATCTAGGCCTTCTCTTAAGTCTGTCTACGATGTTGTAGATTTTTTTTTATTTTAAAGCTAAGTCACACAGATGGAGATCTTTATATATAACTTGACCTGGTGTCATTTTCCTCGTCTATTTTTACTTAGTTACAATCCCTCTACATACTTGCTCCTGCCAGTGATGGTATCTACACACTGTATATGTGTTTATACTAGGGATGTCAACGAGTACCCGGTTAACCGGGTACTCGATCGAACGTCCGAGTATCGAATACTAAATTCGGTACTCGGTTACTCGGATGTATATTTTTAAATATTTCTAAGCTTATTTATTAATGCATTAAAACATCGGTTTTAAAACGTAAAATGTTCATTGCACTTGTACATACAGTAATTAGGGTTTCCTACGCCTCTAAATGACCGATATCGCCAGTGGCAGTGTTTATACAGTAATTATCGTGACCAAACACCTGATGTACCTACCTGGCTTTTCTCACCTTCGACTGTCTTCTTCCGATTTGTTCCCGTTTTGCACACATTTTAATTACAGGTAATTAAAAAATGTGTGAAAACGGGAATTTGACCAGGTGAAATAATTACTTAATTGCTATAGTCTATACCATACTTAGTGAGTATGTGGAAGGTAAACTTATAGTGGAAAAATTAGAGAATAAATACAAAATCATGGATGATTCGATCTTCACTTAAAAATTTACCAGCTTGGATCAGCAGCAATCATTGATGATTCGACCGTCACTTTGATCTTATAATCATCTGATGATCTCAACATCTTCTTGGCTTGGGCATTATTTTCACATTAATTTTTATTCTCTATTTTCTTTACTATTTGTTATATCTTGAATTCATTTATCAAAAAGATTTCTTTTATGAAATTGGACTTTAAGTTAATTAATAATACTAAATAAATAAATATTAATATTGTCAAATATTTTCCCTTAAATATATATAGAATTTTAATAAAATGTTGATGAAATTGTGTCAAACCCTTTTAGAATAAATTAAGCTAAATCAGGTATTCACAGGTAAATCCAAACCATAAATCAGACTATAATTGCTATCAAAACACACTTCACACCTATTGTTCTATACCTAATTACAAATGTGTGCAAAACGGGAAGTTTGCTTTAATTATCTGTTTTCATTGAACATTGTTTAAGGTCCATTATATTTAAATAAATTTAATGATTTTGTCAATTCTCAAGAAGCCGTTAATTCTCGGGGAAAGAGACAGACGATATTGCACGTGCGATTGTTGATATGGATGCGTTTGATTACATGTCAAATACTGCAAATGATTGAAGGCAAATGCTTTAAAAATCTTATTTCCATCGTTGCTCCAAAATACAACACACCGTATCGTAATTCTATGAAATCTAGGATCAAAAAGTGTACGAAGATCGTATAAATCCGCTTTTTTATAGGATAATTTGATCAAGTTTATACCGTACATTAGCTCTGACAACTTATCACTTGGACGTCAAACGCACCAAAGAGTTACATTACAATTACGGAACAGATTATTTTTAAAACAAAAACATTGTGAACCATTTATGATTTTATTTCTCGTATTTATCTGATAAATAAATTGAACTTAAAAAAATGTTAGATTAAATTTCGTCGGGTACAAAGTGGTCATAATTGTTACAACGCATTTGCAGGTAACCTCCTATCGGTTTTATTTTTACATTAGTGTACAATGTTTCACAGTTATCAATTAACTTGTTCATATTTATTCACACTTTTTACCGAGTACCCGGGTACTCGATCGGAAAAACATCCGGGTAACCGAGTATTAAAAATTGACCGATTTGACATCCCTAGTTTATACTATTTTTTTTCTCTGCCTTCTCTATACTGACAAATTATCTTTTCCTTACACATTTAAACTGCTTTTATTGCCGATTTTTCTCCATTCTTCACATGGCGTTTTTGCTATAAATAGCGACACGCGACTTTTAATACAGACGGGAGATAACTCTTAAACTTTGATCCAAATTCTTACTGAATAAAAATACATTCATGAAAATACCCAAAAATCAAAATAAAAAACATTGGGGCGGGACATTTTGAGAGGGGCGGGCGGGGATGAGAATCTAAAGATTAATTTTATATGGCCTTATGAAATCAGGGCCGTCACTGCCCTCAAATTAGGACCGAATATCGGACCCAATCCCAATGGCACAAAGCGCTAGATTTTCCCAATTTCAGGCTTAAAAATTCCCAAAGACAAGTTTTCTCGTTTATATCAACTAATTTTCCACACATACATCCTTTATTTGATCCATTTAGCAGTAATACATGATTGATTTTAATCTGCAACAACCCTATCATGATCGTTTTTTTCTAATTCGAATTTCCTCTGTCATGGAATAGAGTTCTATGGATAGGTCATACGTAGATCGGGTTGTGGAACTTATTTTATTATTAAACAAAGATAACCATTATGAGTTAGTTCATAAAATAAATAAACAATTTAAAGTGATTTATAAGTTAAAATAAAATCTTGGATAATATCTGTTTCATTTGCATGTGTTACATAACCAGAATTGGCAGAAAAAAAGAAATAAATTGATTATAGATCTAGGCAATTTTATTTATTACTATTAACTTGATAATTTCAATAAATTATTCTTTATAATCTAATTTTTTTATTTATTTCAAATGCAATTAAACAGTATGAAATATCCCCTCCCCACATTTTTCAGTCTCTTTATCATATGGAAAAAAAGGCCTGCTAAGTAAGTAAATGTTTGGTCTGTTAAATAATAAATATAGATTTTATCAGACCTTATGTCCTGTAAATTTTAGCTTTTCAAGTATACTTTTCAAAGTGATTAATGGCTTTCATGATTAAATGTTTTTCTTGGGGGGGGGGGGGGGTGTGTTAATTTAATACATGAAAGTATGTTTAAAATTTTCCCAATTTGACAAAAATGTCGAGGATTTTTCCCAATATAGAGGGACCCGGTCCTTGTACCAAAAGGTGCTGTGACAGCCCTGGAAATAAAAAAACTTGCTGCCCGAGCATGATTTCATTCAATCACATGGGCTTGTATAGAGTAAATAAATCAGAAAATTAGTATCCAAGAGAAAAAAATCCCTTTTTTGTCTTCTTAGTACTAATTTTCTAACTGACTTAATTATATTCTCTACACAAGCCCCAGTGATTCAATGTCCAGTGATGTGCAGGATTTCATAATGACAGTTGCAGTTGATTAGCAATTTAGCATCGTCATTTAATTTACTGTCCATAATGATATCCAAAATTGTGTATGATATTTATCTTTTTGGTCAGTTACTCAGAATAAGTAGTTCAACTTACTGCAGGACAATAAACATCTGTAAAATGAAAAACAACAAAAGCCTTTCTAAATATAAGCTGACTTTTGCATGTCCACACATGTATCTTTCAAACACGTGTCATCAAATTAATGGGACGATTTACTGCAATCATACAATTTCTTGGACAGTACAAATTATCTGAATGATAAAACAATCAAAGTTTTCAGTATCTACACGGTGCATACCTTTCTCCTGAAGTTTATCTTTCCGGTTGAAATAATACCGCCATTTATCAACAAACCGTCGTGTTTTGATCGAACCCGATTCTGAAAGAAGATGGCCAATGATTGGATAAAATTTAACATCATTGACTAATCACAACCTCTGATTTATTTTGAGTCACAAATAGTCACATGATGTAAACATGGTGCTTTTCCACAGTGTTTCACAATCACGTTTCATTGCTTTTTTGTTTGTGACAATGTGAGTTGACGCCGTCAGTGAAAAGATTTTGTTATTTATGATGTTATACAACACAATCCACGCAAATGTAAGTTCCTTTGTTTTTAAATTTCGTTTGTTTTTTTTAAAGAAAAAAATGTGTTTTTGAATTGTTTGACTTTCCACAAGCTTTGGACTTATTTAGGGAAATTTGTATCATTGTTTTGGTTTATAAAGTACTCATAATGTATTTAAGTTAAACTTTTATCACATTTTGCAGTAGTAGTTGCAGTTCATCATTCCTCCTAAAACATGAATGCCATTATTTCCCTCTGCCACTTCTGTGAAGTACACGGCCCCCAGGTTTTGTTCTGCACCCAGCCTCTTCATCCTCTAGAGAGAACAACCTCCACCGATTCAGACGACACGGTAACAGGTGGACGTCTTGTCCGCTCATCATCCATAACAAATGAACCCACGACACCAACCTCCGCCACTCCAAAAAATGACTTTTGTGGGGTATGATATATTAAATCGATTGATTGAAGTTGTATAAATGTTAAATCTAAATAAAGCTGATTGTGAACTTTGTGTCATATGATAGTATATTTTTTATCTTAATAAAGAAAAAGTAGTTAAGTAAAATTTCCTATAAAATTTAACTCTTCGAAAATAAAGACAAAAGATAAATTGATTTATCATGTTCATGTACTTATGATCTAGAAAGTAGATGCTTTGTACTTCAGAAATTCTATTTCTTTTTCATCTATTCTATATAAAACTTTAAGTTATAGTAGATGCCTCTCATTTCTTAGGGCTGTTCATCTGTGAAAACAGGATTCATAAGCAGGGACGAAGATGCTCAAGTAAACTATATCAGCAGTAAACAGCCTTATGACAGAGAAGTTTACAGCATGAGTCGACAAGCTTGTTTACGGTCACTTACAGGGGAGGTTAGTCACCATTGTTTTCATGATGATTTCTTGGAAAAGAAATAATAATTTTCTTGATTCAATTACAATTAATCATTTCATTTTAAAACTATACAGCTCTTTGTGTATTTCTGTTTGATGAATGTGTTAATTATGATCAATACTTTTACAGGTTTGTCTGGGAAATGATGGACCAATATTCTTTGGAAATGATCAGCAGGGCCATGTTTTGAGTTACACCTTTCACATCAATGACAGCCAAGCCAGAGGATTTAGCAAGCGATACAGCATTCTGGTGGTCATGATGGACAAAATTTATCTTCTTAATTCCTGGCCTTTTCTTGTCCCTCATCTAAAAACTGTCATAGAACACATTACAAAGAAAGCTAACATAGTATATGAGAGGGAAAAGGCAAAAATTCACCAGCACCCCCCACAAACTTCACGGTGGAGTAAACCTGCAAGGTCTTTGATGGACCTGACTGATGATAAAAACATTTTTAAGATCCTGCATTTGTCCTTTGTGTGGATTCTGAAAGCTTGTGGTAATCGTATAACAGAGACTCTGCTAGAAGGACCTCCAACTGAGGACTCCATTATAGATATGGAAAAACAAGAAGGTCTGTGCTCTTTTCTCACTAAATACAGATGAACTCTGATATTTCAAATACTCATACATGCCAACTTTCCCGATTTTTTCGGGAGTCTACCGATTTTTAACCCTGTCTCCCGCTTTTCTACCGATTAATTTTTTTTCTCCCATTTCTACCGATATATCGAAAATCCGGATTTTTTACCGATTCCCTTTGAATAATACAGTATTTCCGTGTGCAGAAAACATGGCTGTTTCAATGTTTATCGGTAGGATATCTGTTTATTGCCGCTGATAACAGGTAATCAACAAGGTGTCAACTGTGCTACCAGTCATTACAGAGGTTTTAATTGCTCCTGAACCTCATTAACAGTGTATTTTAACCGAGACAATTATGCCAGATGTGGAAATTTTAGAAATACATACGACACTGGATACAAACTGACAAACTTGTGAGAGTTCACACTTACAGCAAACTTCGACAATATACGTATAAACTGTTTATAAAAGGTGTTCAAGTTTGGAAATATGACATTCCTCATTAAATTATAATCTACTTCATGGGAAAGACACTGCCAAAATCCAACATGGAAAAAAATGTGCCTGCAAGTAAAAACCATTAGGACTGCCCTGAGTGATTAAGAAAACAAAAGAAAGAAAGAGACCATGCCTTTTGCAGACTTTGATTGAAAAAGTTAAAAAATGACTTCTTAATATTCCCTCTTATTAAGAAAAAAAAATAATTTAACAATATTTTGTATAACAGTAACCTTATAAACTTTGTAATTTATCAACAGACAATGAACATGAGTTCAGCTTATTTGTTAAGTTTAACATCCTTACTCATGTAATAATATGTTAACTTTGTGTATCACTTTCTTTAAGACAGGGGGTATATTTATCTTTATATTTACTTATTAAATAATTTTGAATAAAATTGTCTTCTTTTAAAATTTCAATTAATATTGTATTTGTGCTTTTGTTTGAGTTGAATATAGAGAAGAAAACACTTTTTGAAGTAGCATTTATATATGATGTAATTAAGGTAGTAGATTTATAAGTTAGAAAAAACAACCTACAAAAAGTTACACCAGGACAAAACGCCGCGAATTAGGAATTTCCAAAAATGTCGTTACGCGCAATCTCCCCCAAGAAAATTTTCAAAAGTTGGCATGTATGAATACTATTTATACTAAGTGACATGGGAGTCCCAACCACATATCTTTTAGGCCTAAGTGTTTCACCTCAATATTTTGAATCATCAGTTATATCAAGATTTCAATTTGTCTCAATCGCATTACATTTGAGATAACAAGGTTTGACTTTGTCTCAATATACATGTATCAGTCAAAAAAAAATTGTATAGCTCTAATTATTACTCAACAATTATTACAAAATTTACCGTAAAATGTTGTTTATCCACCTTGAACCAAAATATATGACCAATTTTTAGAAACATTATTTTGCATTTAACATAGAATGCCAATAAGTAAATGTTAAACATGTGAACTTAATATTTTTACAGAGACAGAGGAAGGTTTCTGCTTGATTTTCAGTAAGAAAGTTAACCTAGATGACGTAGAGGACAGTTCCAGTAGAGAGATGACTGAGAGTCTGGGGGTAGAGGAGGAGGAAGAGGGGGGACCCGCCATATTAAACATCAGACATTTAATGAAGGTATGATGAAATTTTATATGTCTTGAATTGCTATCTTGGGTAATTCAGAAAGCACAAGTAAGATTACACCCAAAAGCAAAAAAAACAGATATATGTAGTTTTAATGATCTTTAGAGAAAAACATTTAATGATATAGCAGATTTTACATGGATGCAATGTGATTACATGCTTTAGTATAACTTCTGTTATAGTATAAGACTATAGTGAAATAAATGTTTATCTGTTGATAAATTAAGAAAACAAAGCTTGACAAAGAACTAACAGAAAACAATAAATGCCAACACATGCTAGGTATAGGACTCATAATGAATAGCTTGGTTGTTACATGATGAATAGCTTGGTTGTTACATGATGAATAGCTTGGTTGTTACATGATGAATAGCTTGGTTGTTACATTATGAATAGCTTGGTTGTTACATGATGATGTACATTGTAGATTTTAGGTGAAGATAAATTCCATGTTCTGGCACATCATGTTGTCATTGGCAACCAGATCATAGTTCGGAGTTCTCTGAAGTCTGTTGTCAAATCTCTCCTAACTGTTCTCAAGGTAAGAATGTTTGGATTTATTATACATTTTATTAGTAATCAATAAAAGCAATTCAGATGATCTAGCTGCATAATAATAGTTGTAGCCATGCAGTTTTCCTTACTCTGTATTGTAATTTTATAAAATGATGCACAGTTGAAGCAAGAGTCGAAACAGCCAAACAATACTTCATTAAGTTTATTACTAACTACATGTATTTGTATTCTATCAAAAAATTTTTCACTTGAATTATTTGATGACCATGCAACTCTGTATAAGTTGAATATTTACTGAATACTGTTATAGTAGATTCCTAAATATATGCGTGGAATTAATTATTGCGTAATTTCGCGAGAAGCACCACATGCGAAATAAAATTACTCGCCTTTATTTTTATGATGCTGAATTCTATGTAAAATCTCTTGACCAACCGTCCATTTACGAATTATTATTCTTGCGATTTGACGTTGAATAGCCCATTCGCAATAATAAGTACTCGCGAAAAAAAAGGAATTTACAGTATGACCTCATTATAATCATTTTTCACTGTAACAGATATATTTTGTTAATTGTTCCAGAGCCTACTGCCAAAGGGATGCTGTAGAGTGATCCCCTACAGCCAGGTATATGAAGAATCCTGGAAGTGTAACTTCCTTGGCCTGCCCCCAGAGGTAGATCTTCCCATGCACATCATGTCAGATGA
The DNA here is from genome assembly GCA_003671525.1 of Saccostrea glomerata. Taxonomy (NCBI): domain Eukaryota; kingdom Metazoa; phylum Mollusca; class Bivalvia; order Ostreida; family Ostreidae; genus Saccostrea; species Saccostrea glomerata. The sequence continues at coordinate 71,329 of PRKT01000598.1, read as the reverse complement.
GACTTTCGTACTGGTAGAAATCAATGAACAGAAATCAACAGAGGCACAGTCGGGGGAAGAGGAAGATCTGCTCAACAGGCTTGACTTCAATATGGCCAGTCCCAGGACATTACCAGACAAAGGTGTGCTTTGGATGGACATAGATTAAAAATCCTTTGAAAATGTTATAAATTATTTTTAGATATTTGTCTACAGTACATGAAGTTTGAATTTTAGCTTTAAACATAAAAATAAGAAATTTTCATTAATAAATTCTGCTTGTTTTTTCATTATATTGAGAAATTCTAATTTAACTATAATTAAACTATAGTTTTAAGAGGGAAAGAACTGCGAACAATAGTATTGTTCTCCCGCCTACCTAAAAGTCAATTTTCAAAAGTTAACATATTCGATGAATTTTTAATATTTTTTATAGATAATTATATGAATTTTCATAAAACATTACTTATTTGGGTAAAGAAAGAGAGATAACTCTAACATTTTGGCAAAACTTGTGTTTTTCACTATAGAAATCAATGGAAAACGGAAAATATTTTTAAAACATCTTTCCCCACCGTGTCACAAAAATTCCTTTTTACAGGTTATATGGAATGATGTTTCACATATTCATACCAAAGCTTTTTGTGTGACACGGGGGGAACATATGTTTATTCACAAAAAACGATAAAAATGCTTATTTTCCACCAATTTCAAAGCAATATACAATTGAAACATTATATTTTATTGAAATATTTATGTTTTATTTATTTGCCTAAAACATAAGAAAAGATATGAGGAACATTTTATCATATCCAAGACTATTTCAAAATACGGTGATGCTTGAAACTCCGATTTCAATGGAAAAAAAATCGTCTACCCCCCTTTTTTCAAGAGCAGGAATTATGGATAATTTACTGTTAAGCGCTGGTATTAAGACGATTTATCAATTACCATTGAACTGTTCTTTGTATCAAACAAAGATTTTATGGCCAAATTGCTATTCATATTGAATTAAATGGTTCCAAAATGTAGGCGGGAATCGAAAGTTAGCGTGCGTGTTTCTTTATGCAAGGTGACAGCACAACTGAAACAGAACAAGTATGTGAGATGGAGAGGCCTGAATCTCTATGGCTATCTTGACAATTAGGGGATTTAATAGTGCACCGTGTGCTAATGCTATTCCAATTTTTCAGCTCCCAGTGCCCTGTACAAAATGGAACTTGCCATTCAGAACAATGATCTAACAGACACTGTGGTGGAACACTATCTCATCTGTCTCAAGGAGGAATGGATGAAGTAAGATGAAGTATTTAAAATTGGGCTTGAATAACAGTATTTGAGATTTTTTATTTTATGCAAGTGCTCATAAATTTAGTGAAATGAGTTGACATCAAATATGGAGAGAATTTACTTCACAATGGGACTGCTGATCAAGAGATTTTGACCTATGCAATCAAGTAATATGAAGTTTAAAATTAGTGCAATAGATGCTGACTATAAAGTAAAAGAGATAGTTGTAAATGAATATTTATATAATGTTACATATTCAAACGATTTAAAGAAAAATTTCTTTACAGTAAAGTGAAAGTGCGATTCAAGTTCACAAAAGCAGGTGGAAGTAGGTCTGAGGAAGACACCAAGAAACTCCTGCAAGTGATTGTTGCAAAAGAGGAGGACACACCCCTTCTGAAGTTCTGGATGCAAGGACTTAGCTTACAGTACAGGAATCACATCTTAACAACGTCAAAGTCCTCACGGTGATAACAGATTAGTGAAGCAAGGGGACGTAATTGAAATTATTCAGCTGTGTTTTCCCATTATCATTTGTGCCAAACAATTTCATCAATATGGATAAAGAAATGTGACTTAAAAACTATTTAAAAGCATTTTTTTATACCATGGACATTATCTATGATTCTAAGTTGACAAATGCATATGCATTTTACTATAAACCAACTTTTATTCCCATGCGAGAAATTTTTGCGATGTTCGCGAGAGCCTCGTCATTGTGAATTTTTCTCGCCGCAAATGGGTCCTTAAAGTCTCCTTTTCTATTTTAAAAACTGTTCCAAAAAAGGCATGATCGTGAAAATTAATCGTAGCGAACTAGTTTACTCCCGGTAAATCGCGAAATAAAGTCGTCGCAAATAAAAGTTGGTTTACAGTATCTTAACCATTTTCTCAGTCCAGTCCAATACGAAAATTCGTAATATTACGAAAAAACTCAAGCTTACGAAAGACCGTAATATTACAAGTTATCGTAATATAAAACTTATATTACAATTTTTCGTAAGGTAGTTAAATTACGAATACGCATAATATAGCAGATTGTAAGAGACTATATTACGAGTTTTCGTAATCCAAGACAAATTCAAGCATTGCAAGAAATTGAGTGGTGGGTGGCAAAGTATGACGTTTACGCGTATTACGCGTATTCGTAATTTAACTACATTACGAAAAATTGTAATATAAGTTTTATATTACGATAACTTGTAATATTACGCTATCTCATAATCTTCCTTTTTTTCGTGATATTACGAATTTTCGTATTGGACTGGACTGTTTCTCTCATGAATAAAGAAATGTAAAGTATATCTTTGTGAACGTGCAATATAATTTTATATTTTTCAGTCATTGAGTTGTTGATTACCAGGTATATGTGTAAATGTATATATCTTTTACAATGATGAAAATAAAATTGCTTAAAACAATTTGCTTTCCTCTTGAAAATAGCTTCATGGCCTTAGGAACTGGAGGGAGTGATATGTGAAATACTGTAGAAAACTGAATTGCTACTTGAGTTCATAAAATCTTAATTAATACCTTTCAAAATACCTTTTCAATACCAGGTATTGACAGTTGGTTTATAAGTAAAAAAGTAGGTCAAAGTGACATTGTCATATTTTCTGAATTTTACAAGACTGAGTCTTTTTTATGTTTAATCTTTCAATATTTAGTTTTAACTATGTGCTCTATATTGTCACAGATCAAGCATCTTGGGGATGATTCAATTGAAAAGTAGGTTATAGTGACATACTTCTTGAATTTTTTTCAAATTTTATTTTGAACATGATAGTGAAGCTGGTGATAATCAAACATAATTGTGGGCAGTTTAATTCAATTCATATGGCCTCTAGCTTGGCTATGAAGTATATGAATATATTTCAAGTAATACAGTACTCTGAAGCACAGTTTGTGGATCATTTTAAACAAATTATTTTTGTATGTTTTTTTTTGGGGGGGGGGGGGGGGGGTGCCATAAGTACATTCAGTACTTTGATTCAGTAGGCTCATATTTCTCTTAACTTTATTCTACACTAAAGTTTTTTTATTATTAGTTATTGTAAATTAAATTGGAAATCTCTAAAAAATTGTATGCAAATAGATTTTATATATTCATTTTCCAACATTATCAGAACGTCATTTTTTTGTTTTTTGAAACCGATTCTGTACTTTCATTTTGATGTTTCGAAAATCGAAAGTAAGATGTGTAAACGTTGGAGAAAATGTCAAAGATGAATAAACGCCTTCTAAGAGACAGATTAGCTAATTGGGAGTCAAGAAACAATCCACTGACGTCCTTGTCAGTAAAACAAAAGGATTTATGCATACAGCTATCGTCAGTAGTGAATGAGAGACGAATTCCGACAGACGTAAGACGTGTCAAAACTTTGCATTTGTCTTTACTTTTATTTCAATAAAACAGAGTATATTCTACTTTCACTTTAATGTTATTACAATTTATGATAAACTAAATGATTTTAGAGTCTTTACATCATATTTTATGAATCAATCCTTCACTTTCTTTCCTCCTCAAACCTTTTAGCCTAAATGTTTCATTACACATATAGGGCCCTACACATATAACGTTACCTTGCAAAATATATTCTTCTTACACATGAATTCATTTTTGTCACCAGCTGCCAGAGGAAGATGGACATTCTGCAATACCTCATCAATCAAAAGAAATAAGCCAGGACACAAGTGTAGGGGAGGAATTCCAGAAAAATGCCCCACCCGAAAAGGCAGAGACAGCACAAATGGTAATATGAATAAAGGAATAAAAAAAAACAATGTAAATAGGTAGCGAAAAAGGCTAGGTAAAATTCATTGGAGGTTCCTTTATTTGATACAGTTTTTATCCTGGTACTCGGACTTGGAAAGAGACATGGAGAAAGAGGAAGAAGCACCATACAGGTGAGATATTATAGATATGCAGGAACATTTGATGGTGTAAGTTGTAAAGAATATACTATAGTGCAATCAATTATAGTACAATCAAGTAGAAATTTACTTGAATGATGCATTTACATGTATTATTCACTTCTTAAGTGTTCCCATAATTAGGAAGAGTTCCATATAAAATTTATCAGAAGTAAGTTTTTTTTAATTCCTATGTAAATAATGTACATTTTACATGTTTAATGTTTGCATTCAATATTGAAGAAAAGTACTTTTAACCTTGCAGACATTATATAGAAGAGTTACAGGGGTACCAGGACCAATGTGACGGAGTACTAGGGGAGGTAACCACGGCCCTGACTTATTTAGAAGGATTACAGAAGCAGTACGTCAGTGTGTCCACCAAGACCAATGCACTGCATGAGGCTTGCAAGCATCTACTGGCTGAGCAGGTGAATTTGATACCAGTACTTTACTTTTAAGATAAAAAGTTCCAAAATTAGTAATTCAGTCATCTTAAATTATATGCACTGTACACATGAACATGAGGCTGCATCATTTTATGTTATGATTTAGATTTTTCAACAAATTGTTCCATTTCAGACAAGACTGATGAACACAGCTGAGAATATAAGTAATAAACTCTCATATTACAATGAGTTGGATAGGATTTCCAGTGTAAGTTAATTAATTATGTCATATACTGGCATATTTGTATTAGAACAAAAAAAAATCCCTATGAAAGTTTTCACTTGTACAACATACTAAACTCTGTAGAAAATTGATCAATGGTCAATATTACTTATGTGTGAAAGTAAAAATGTATTCAAAATGTGTTTGTGTTATTTAAGTTTCTATATTTTCTTTGTTTAGAAACTGGCCTCTCCAACATTGACAGTGACAAATGAATCCTTTGTTCCAATGCTGTCCAGACTAGATGAATGCATTCTCTATCTGAAGAATAATGTAAGCAGCCAGTAAAACATGCATCTATATTATTATGTAGATTGTATATAAAAAAAATATGTCTGAGTCTGAATTTGAACACTAAAATACATAAATCAAATTATGTAAATGGTTGAAATCCCTTTAGTTTAGAAAAATACTTGATGTAGATAATTTTCCAATGATTATAGATATTGAGATTATAAACCACTGAAAAGAAGTGGTTGGGACTTCCTACTTACTTCAACCCACCCATGTATATCAAGATACAATGTTTCAATATTTAAGATACTGAAAATCAACTGTACATTGAGTCAAAGTTTACTGGATTTTCTTGCAGCCAAACTACAAGGAGTCCCAGACCTACCTGGCGAGACTAAACCAGTGTTTATCTCGAGCTCTGAATCTCATGAAATCACATGTCATCAACATTCTACAATCTGCAACCCGGCAGGTACAGGAGAAAAAGGTGAGACACATGTATATAAAAATATGGCCATAAAACCTTTGTGTCACCGGTTTCACAGGTGCGTGAAAGTCAGTCAATATATCAGGTCTCAATAGCTCAGTGGTTAGAGCGCTGGAACCCAGAGGCCCTGGGTTCGAGTCCCGGTTGAGACTTGACTTTTCACCACCTGTGACATTTGGTGCTCAACATACAAAACCCACTATTTCCTTGGAACATGGCTTACAGCATTTCCTTAACTCGTAGAATTCGAGGACGAATTTCTACAAAGAGGGGGAATATGTCACCGGGTTCACAGGTGCATGAAAGTCAGTCAATATATCGGGTCTCAATAGCTCAGTGGTTAGAGAGCTGGCACGGTACACCAGAGGCCCTGGGTTCGAGTCCCGGTTGAGACTTGACTTTTCACCACCTGTGACATTAGTACCAAGGATCCAGGATCCAAGAAAAATATTTCCTCTGTCAATGTAAATTTTGAAGATTTTTTCATGTATTTATAAAGATTTATTATTAACTAGTTATGAAGTTACAGTTCTTAATTGTACATTTCTTTTTGATAGGATACCACCCAGCTTGGTGACAATGCATTTACTTTGTTTTATGGAAAATTTCGAGCTAATGCACCTCGAGTAAAGGCTCTTGTGGAACAGTTAGAAATAAGATTGGATAAAAGTCCTGAGTAAGTTTACAAATACATGTACATGTAAAAGGAAATATAAATGATATGAACAGAATGTATTACGGTACATAAACTTACTTTTAGTGAAAGACATTTTTCTCCATGAAGAGACAAATGGTCTTTTAAATGACTCATATCATCTGCATGTATTGCACTTTTAGGGGTATTGGGTAATTTTTTTTTCAGTGTAAGATTCTAGCTATGATAAACCATTGATTATACTGAGATAATTTGTAAAGTTTTGTCAAATTCTATATTAGATATAATCAGGCCCTAGTGGACTGCCAGCAGTGTTACTTCACTCAGCGAGAACAGCTGTTAGGACCCAGCATTAGTTCTACTATCAATGACCTGGCTACAAAACATGCTCGAGATCACTGTGCTCTGGTGAGTACTGAAAAGTAAACAAAACCTACACTGTAAACAATGTCTAAACTGTAAACAATACCCAAGCTGTAAACAATACCCATACTGTAAACAATACCTAAACTGTAAACAGTACCCATACTGTAAACAATATTTTTGCTTTGAACTGTCAGTAAGATTTTGTTGAATGATACTTTTGAATTATCACCAAAAAAAATTGAAAATTATTTAATTGTGTAACTTACCAATTTCACTTTTTTTTTTCACTCGTTTTATGTTTTACTGTATTTTAGATGAGAAGTGGCTGTGCCTTTATGGTCCATGTTTGTGAAGATGAGTACCAGCTGTATTATAATTTCTTCACCAGGCACTCTCCTCTTCTGGAGTGAGTACTCATGCATCATTTGATGTTAATTTTAACTGACTGCATGAACCTGTATACACATGTACATAATTCAATTTAAAAAATACACCTTTTTCCTCAGATTTGAAGTAAACACATCTAAGCATGCAATGTAAAAATTTATTTTAAGACTACTGGTATGAATGGGTTGTCCAGGAAATTTTACTGAAAAAGTTCACCTCAAAATTTTTGGATAAGTTAGATCCCAAACAAAGGGGGAGACAGATAAATTTCTACACCATAAGAAGTTTCTTTTCTTCAATTTTGAAGATTTACAGAAAAGCAACTTTACTTTATTGGGTATTTTCTGTATTAATAATTATTATATAACAATTATTTATACTTAAAGTGAGATGTTGGAACGGCTATGCAACAACCTCTATGATGTCTTTCGGCCCCTCATTATTCATGTCAACCATCTAGAAACCTTAGCGGAACTGTGTTCCATTATGAAAGTTGAAATGTTGGAAGAGCATGCACAAGCCTATGGTAATGAATCTTACTTCACATAAATTACACATACATGTATATTTTTCTTAACTTTTTATGTAAAATACTTAAAATTAAAAAAAACTGAAAGAAGTAAATTTATTTAATTTTTTTTGTATTTTGATTTTAGCTCAAGAGTTGTCCTCCTTTGGTAATGTCTGCCGTCAGATGTTGATGGACATGCAGGAGCGTCTAGTTTACAGAACTTATATTTACATACGCTCCGACATCCTGCAGTATTCTGCTGCACAAGGAGACCTGGCTTATCCCGAAAAGCTGGAGATGATGCAGGTATTGGTCCTATTTAAACATTTACTCTACAAGTTTGAGTGATGTAGCATTAAAGCAAGAATGCTTTCTTCAGACCTTCGGAATGTTAAATAATTGCAATTATAGTAGACCTCTATATTAACTTACTTTCATTACTGTGCAAGAAAAATCCATGAGATTTTATACCTCCTTTTGCTTGTTTTTTCCACCCCAAACCGTTCATTGAATTGTGTTTTTATGGAAAATGTTTTGTCGCAAAAATAAACAATCACAGATGCAATTTAAAGTGATGAATCATCAATAATATTTATCTTGAGTAAAACATCAAAAATGGAAAAATAAAAATGTTATTCCATTTTGCATAAAACACGTATCATCAATTAGAGAAGTTTTCATTTTAGTTCAATTTATTGTACCCTTTTTCAGAGTATTGCTGAGAGCATAAAAGCAGGGGAGACAAAAGGACACACCCGGACCCCCTCCTCTTCCTCATTAAAGGGTCACTCCCGGTCAGCATCCAATGCCTCCAGCACCAGTCAGGAGGTGGCTGAGCTCACAGAGGCAGGCAAAAATCAGGCAGAACCAGCAGGTATTCAGGGTTACTTTAAAATCATATACATGTAACAGTCACTCAGCAGAAAGAGCCATACAATGTGAAATGTGTATGGCTAAAATAATTGTTTTTGTATCTCTAAAACTAGTACATGTACAGCATATTTATGTCTCCCCTTCCGAAGGGGAGACATATTGTTTTTGTCGATTTTCTTATTCTTCTTCTTATTATTCTTCTTCTTCATCCAAATTTTGTCCAGGCCGTAACTTGAATACCCTTTGACCTGAAGACTTCATACTTGGAACTTAGATAGATGACCTTAAGGCGGAGTGTCCGCCACCAAAATTTTTGACCTTGATCTATATATAAGGTCAAGGTCAAACTTTTACATTAAAATAGAGTTTTGGCAATAGCCTGAGTACCCTTTAATATTAGGACTTCAAACTTAAAATATAGAAAGAAGACATTAAATACAAGATGTAGTGCACCTAAACTTTGACCTTGACCCCTTTCTATGTTCAAGGTAAAATAGAGAAAAAACATGATTTTAACATAACTTTAAATACCTTAGACATTTAGACTTCAAACTTGGAATATGCAGAAGATACATAGGAGAAAGGTGTATGTGATCAAACTTTTTTACCTTGATCCAATGTTTATAGGGTCAAGGTCAAACTTTCACAACAAAATAGAGTTTAGGCCATAGCTTGAATGCCATTTGATATTAAGACTTCAAACTTAAAACATAGAAGGGAGACATTAAATACATGATGCAGTGCACAAGAACTTTGACCTTGACCCTTTTTTTGTTCAAGGTCAAATATAGAAAAACATGATTTGACCACTACTTGAGATATCTTTGAGATTTAGAATTCAAACTGGGAACATGCAGAGGACACATTGGAGAAAGTTTATGTGATCATATTATATGACCTTGATCCAATATTATTAGGTCAAGGTCAAATTTTCACATCTAAATAGATTTTAGGTCATAGCTTGAGTACCCTTTGATATTAGGACTTCAAACATGTAACATAGAAAGAAGACATTAAAAACAAGATCTAGTGCACAAGGACTTTGACCTTGACCCAAGGTCAAATAGAGAAAAAAAAACATGTTTTGAACATAACTTGAGAATCTTTTGACAGTTAGACTTCAAACTTGTAACATGCAGAGGACACTAAGATGGAGAGATTATGTGATGAAAATTTTTGACCTTGATCCAATTATTATTAGGTCAAGGTCAAACATTCATATGAAATATATTTGAATTGATAACTTGATACCTTTCTTGACATTAGGATTGTTATTTGGAACAAGTAAAGACAACTTAAAGCCTAAATACACTACATCAATTTTTTTTACCTTGACCATTTTCTTCATTTAAGATTAAATTAAGAAAAAAGCAAGACCAGACAATAACTTTAGATCCTATAAAAGACTTGAAAGATGCACTGCATTATTCTTTTTCACCTTCATAGTAAAACTGCATTTGTTAATGTTGTTAAAGAAGGGGAGACATGTGTTTTTTGTTAAAAAAACAATACCCACTAGTTTACATTTTGATTTTTGGGGGAAAAAAAATGCTGAAAGATGAATGAACCCAACTTCAAAATTTCATTCATAACTTTATTTATTTTAAAAACTTTTCTGCTAAAAGGCTCTCATAACATAAATATTTCTTTATAATTTTAAATTTCAGCTTAATTTTTGCATGAGATTTTTAAAATTTAGCTTATAATTGGAGAAGTCCTTATATGCAATTAAAAAAATCTTTGCATGGGATAACTAAAAATATGACAGTAAACATGAATAAGAGATCATACATGTCTAGAAATGAATCAGACATGTAAATTGAAAATTTTCTCTGTGTAATTGAGCAATTGTAAATTATTGAAAGTAAATTGTATAATTGCTTTAGAAATAAGTCTTGCCAGTAATTTGAAAAATTAATGACAATAAATTCTCTAATTGATTTAGAGATGAAAAGTCTCACCAGTACCATGCCAATGTCTCCCGCTGACCTTCATGGGATGTGGTACCCTACAGTGCGAAGGACACTGGTCACTCTGTCCAAACTTTACAGGTGTATTGATGTAAGTATCTGTACAGGTGTTATCCTGCAGTGAGAAGGGTCCAAACTATATAGGTGTATTGATGTAAGTTACTGTATACTTCTTGTAAGGAGGACACTGGTCACCCTTTCCAAACTTATTTAAGTAACTGTGTAGGTGTTACATGTATACCTCAGTGAGAAGGACGTTGGTCATTGGCTATAAATTTTGAATGATTGGAGCGAGCTTGTGCTTTCATATTTGCCATGTGTATTCCATGTGACAGGAACTTTCTTTGGGTACCTAGATTTCTGACAATATGTCCTTGATCTTGAAGTTTGAAATATAACTGCCCAGCATTGTTTACTTGACTGATCTAATTATGAATACAAATCAATTCAAGTACATGTAAATGAAAATGTTCAAGTTTTGATAAAAAAAAAATCGGTTGTAAATACTAAAGCTAAAAAATTTTGAGTTGTCAATGTTCTTGCAGAAAACCACATTTCAAGGACTTTCCCAGGAAGCCCTGCAGTCCTGCATCCAGTCTCTAAAAATAGCAAAGGAAGGAATTACCAAGAGAAAGGTAGAAACCTTATATTAATTTTAGCACTCAAATTTGTTTGCAAGATTTTTAAAAACAGTCTGATATAGAGGTACATGTACAACTTTTGTGTTTGAAAACCAATAATGCATTTAATGCAAACTTGTAAATATAGTATCTATTGCATGCATGAAAGTTTCGTTGACTGAATTTCAGAATTCATTCAAATACCAGAATTAGATAAATTTTTTTGACAGACTCTAATGGATGGACAGCTATTTCTGATAAAACACCTGTTGATCCTTCGAGAACAGATAGCACCATTCCAAACTGATTTCTCTATTCGAGAAACTTCACTGGACTTTAGCAAATTGAAAGGTAAAAAATAGCATACTGATATGAGTATTTGTTTAAGTTATGCTGGGTTAACTGCATGGGTTCTTCATTGAGGTAGCAACTACAATGAAACAATACACAAAATATTATGCATCCTTCTAAAATGTCAAGTATTGCCTCTTCATAGGTAGTAATAAAAAATCTTCTTTTAAAGTAGTTTGATATTGCTATTTCTGGATAAATCATAGCACTCCATCTAGATATTTTGGAGGATTATAATTCAAGGTTTTTTGCAGACTTTGGCAAAATGAAAGGTACTTTTTCACCCATTCATGTTTTCAAATGTTGTCCTTGGTACCTGGTATATGGTTCATTTCAGTAAGACAAATTACATGTACATATATATCTGTCCATTTGTCCATTGTTCTTTCTCAGAGAAATATTACTGGGTACAAGTGCATGATGTGTCATGTCAGGTTTGTCTCCCTTTTATATATGTCATGTCAGGGATTATTTCCCCTTTAATTCTCAAGGTCTCTGTGAATTGCATGAACTGTTGAGATTGAATGTTACATTTGTGCAGTCTGATCACAACAGATATTCCACTATAATAATAATATGTATTGAACATTCTTGGTTAGATGCAAAATTATTCTTGGAAATCCACTCTTGAACTCAACTGAAAATTATATCCTAAACTCTTTGTAATTTCATTTTTATGACAAATTTAAATTATTGATTGTCCTTATTTTTGATGACAAAAGGTATATAAAAATTGGCTAAGGCATAAGTAAAGGTGCAATCTAACACTGTATCAGGGGTAACTGACACTGCAATTTCAAACTTGTGTACACGTAAAACCAAATGATAGATGTATACAGTATGTTACTTGAATACTGTAGACATACTTTTTTCCGCGGGGTCATAATTCCGCGGAATCGCAATTTCTGTTTAATCTGCGGGTAGAAAATTACGCGGATTTTCTTGACTGTCACTATATGCCTTACATTTATATTAAGTACGCTTGGACAAATTTCCGCGGATTATCTGTGACCACGTACATAGCTAAATTAATACCACGCGGAAAAAAGTACTTCTACAGTATTCAAAAACTTTAATAACAAAGATTCCTTAAAAAAAATGCTTGCAGATAAAAGCTGACTTATGGCTGAATTACAATAAGATATACTGATATATAAATGAAATTATTTCTTATTGGAATTTAGCATGCTCATATTGTGATACATTATATGCTTACAGATGCAGCAAAAGGCTTGATTCAGAACAGTTCAAAGATGTTCACATTTAACAGTAACAACTCCCTGCTGCACTTCATCTTAGAGGTCTGTATATGCAGTGGATTTAAACAAAATTAACCTACCAGTATACTATAGAAAACATTTGTTTTATTTGCTATCTAATTTTCATTTTGCTCAGGGCACGCCTCATGTAATGGAGCATTTTGTGGATTCCAAGAAAGATGTGGATTATGAACTGAAAATTACCTGTGAAGAATTTATTCATCATATGTCAGACACCTTTACCGAACCTCTCAAAACATTCCTATCCAGGGTAAGTTCTATATTAAGTTTTAATACATTTGTACAGAGTTAATTTCAGATGTACACTATTGAGGACTGAAGAATATTTACAAATAAGATGTACATTGTACATTGATTGAGAGGTAAAATACTGCTTTGAGTTCACTAAAAGCCTTATAGTTATTTAAGAAGATTCATGATCCAAAGCACGTCAATTATTTGTTCAATTTTTATTTTTCAGGCATCTGTTGTCATAAACATGAAACAAGAAGAGGGAATCAAAAGTGTAACTCTGCGGCAACAACCATTTGCGACACCAGAAAAATTACACGATGTCGTATCAGAGACGTACAAGAACATCAAGTCTCGTCTGCCCACTATACATAAAAGCATGCAGCTCTATCTTGCTAATAAAGACACAGAAACCATTCTCTTTAAACCAATCAAGGTATGAGGGGCACACAGATACAAGTATATACCAATGCTTGATGTAATGTTGTAATGATAGAAGGAATGCTGTGAATTTAAAAGAATTTTCATTCAAATTCAACTCATAAAACTGAGTTATATTTAAATGAAATTAGGATTGAAAACTCAGCAGCAATGCCTCTGTGTCCATACCTGCCAGATATTTGATTTTAAGTGTAATGGATTATTAGTATATGCTTGAAATTTAGGAGATGTTAATCATGTTATTTTGAGGTAGTTATTTATCACCTTTCTTTGTGTGTAATACTGTAGGTAAACATTCAGGCGGCATTCCAGCAATTGTCCCAGATTTTGTCAGAAAATTACACAGAAGAAGATAAACAGATTGTGGCCAATCCTAGCCCAGAACAGGTAATCCTCAGTCACTCTCACTACAGATAAATAGATACCAGAAATTGTCATCTACCCCTGTGTATCTTTTTTACTGATGAAATACCTAATTGTAAATTTTACAAAAATTGTTGAGTCCAGTGGAACAGAATATTTATCAGTATCTTAAGGTTAAGTTTTAAAGACTTTTTGTTGTGTCACCAGGATAGAGAGGACTTGTTTTCTTGATAGTCTTGCAAGCCTTTTCAGTGGAAATATCTTTTTTTTTTCTTGATTTTCAAGATTTTAGGGCCCTCTCTGACCTTGATTATATTAATGCCCTTTGTGAAAATAAAAGAAAAATTGTTTAATAAAAATGTCACTTCAGCATATTGTAACATAAAGTACAGATGAACAGCAGCCACATTTTCTTTATTGTGATTCAATTCTTTAACTCAATTTTGCATTTTATTAATTCTCTTTTGTTCCTTTTTCAGATAAACTTGCTGATATCAACTTCAATGCGATAGTTCTTCAAATCAGCAACACAATTTGGGGAATTCAAATTACCTGATAGTGGTTTCATTTGTTGCATATGATATTGGTGATAATAATTTAATTTAAGAATATTTACATATGAAAAGAATATTTATGTGTATAGAAATGATAAGAACAATTTTACTTGTAATTATATACATTGTAATTATTATATTTTTTGTTACAGATTAAATTATTAAATGTTCATAGAATACTGAAATAAAGATGATCATGAACTTAATTTTGTAATATATTTTTTATTGCCCTTTTAAATGTAATTTTCTAGCCCTAAAATAATAATCTGTGATTTACATCAAATATTCACAAACCCGGTGAGGAGAGTTGCAGATCAGAAACCCTTTGTTGGCACAAACGATGGAGACTCCATAGTAAGGGATATCATTCCGGTACACTGTATATTTCTGGGTATGGTCGGTAAAAACATATAGTTCAAAACTTCAACCTGAAATATTTATTTTTGCCAAGTACATGTACATGTACAAACATACAACCTCCTTAGAAATTTGTCATAATTGTATTATGCTATTACCATTTGGAAAACACGAAAGTAAAGCTGATCAAAGTGTTTGCATCAAAGAGTGAAGTCCCGTATCGGTCTATAGGAACTGAATTTTGAATAAAGTCATCAACCAAAAAAACAAGCTCGTTTGTCTAAAATTGTACATTAAAATCCAAATTTTATTGCATCACAACATTAGTGCGATAAAGCATTTAATGACAAAGTTGGTGAACATAAGAAGTTTCCATCTTTTACATAAATCATCCTTCTTTATACATGTATTATCCATATCATAAATTAAAGGAATATCTGAGAATCCTGTTCTTCAACACCTCTGAATAGAACTGAAAGTCATATAATCGTGCATGTTGATCTAATCAATGAAACTTTTTAAAAAAATTAACAGTTTGATCTGAGGAGGTAGTGTGCAAAATAACAGTTCTCAACCGGCAAGTGGTGGCTTCTCCATATGAGTGAAAAATTATCGAGAGGGACGTTAAACAATATGCAATCAATAAGCTGGATTATAAAAAAAAAATTGCTGAAATTTGTCCCAAAATGAACCAAGACTGTCTCGGAAATTTGGGATTTTCAGCCACCCGAAGTCTTTTCTTTACAAAAGAATAAGTGCACTTAAGTACGTCATTTGGAACCTTTTCGGCTACCTATTTTAAGCTTAACATTACAATATATCGCTAAATTAATCCATGATTAATGTGCAAGCATATGCTCTTGATATTTATTTCTAGAATTTTTTGTCATACATATTTCTATGATTACAGAAAATGTAATTGAAAAGAACATGTAAAAGCCTTAAATTCCGGAAATTTGAACGGGACCACTTTCGAATCTAAGGTATCTGCAAATAGGCGGGGACATTTAAACCGCATGGTTGTGGAATGTAAACATTAGCACATATGATTTTTTCGCATTGCGAAATGAAATGGAGAAGAGAGAGAGAGATCGTGTTGATTTCATGGTGCACAATTATTAAATGATTCTAATGTTAAGGGATGGGGTAAATGTTTCGCTGTGCAGACCATAATACAGAGGCGACATAAGCCTATACATGTACTTACTAATGACACTGTCAATACCAGAATTCTTTCAAAACACCCCTAATGAAAAGCATAAAGATAAATAAGAGACATATTATCTTCAAACCCTATAAAATTTGCGCAAAAATCTCCCATAGTTTGAAGTTGGAAGTTCGATAGATACTGTCACAACAGAGACTTAAACATAATGAAATTTTCAATAAAAGCGTTAGCGTAGCGAACAGCAGAAGGTCACGTGAGAAAGATGATTATAATATCAATCGTTGATGTTCGGTGACCGGTTAATTTAGTAGCTATCTCGACCCTAGTTTGGGGACATTTTTTTGAAAATTAGATATGAGCCGCAACTTGGCCAACATTGTCCTTTGGATATGTATAAATTAAGTTTAAGTTAAAATACATATTCTGTGCAAATAAGAAAAATGGCCAAGTTGCGGCTCGATGTAAACAAAGTCGTTGAAAACTGGTATGCATATGAATAACAATAGAAATGAGACAAAAATGTTAGACCACCGTCTCAAAAGCTAGTTTCGCTCTGCATTATTTGATACTTTCATGTAATATAATATACCAAAACCTGCTCTTAAGATATTGTTTAATACCTATAAAACATAAATTTAATGAATTTTGGAATTTTATTTTGCGCAAAACATCGGGATCCAACTCTCATAGCTTAAGTGCACTCATTCTTT
>PRKT01000598.1:35844-52958 GCA_003671525.1 Saccostrea glomerata | reverse complement strand
CCCCCCCCCCCCCCCCCCCGCCCGAAACCTAGTCTTATATCTATGTCTTATATCTTATATACAAAGACGTCGGAATAGAGGCATAGATATTTTTATCCTGCTTAAAGGTAGAAGATATTCAAGATGGATTGCTAAAACTGTTCTAATTTAAATTAATTGATATTTGCATCGGGATCGAAATTTTAAGTTTAAAATTATGACATGTGGCGCGAACAGAAAATGGTTTAAATGGCGTCAGTGATCAGTCAGAACAGTTAGGTGAGTTTGTTATAATTCATTTATTCCCTGGAAAAAAATATTAGAAATAACATTTGTCAGATTCAGATGCATGTGTTGATTAAGTATTTTAAAGCTGCGGAAAGAGATTATCAACTAGTTAAATAACTTAATCTGGTGACACGAAAAATGGTGAAAATCCATGTTACCTTTTGAAAATGAATCAAGCCTATGTAAGTTTGAGGATTCAGATCCCGAGGCATCAGCTGCGTATTGAGAACGCAAAATTTGTTTACTGCCAGGGTTTTTAAGGGTTCGTAGGGAGCCTGTTTTCTGCCCCAATGTTATTACATGGCAAATGATTACCTTGCAAATAAAGAATAAACAATTATTCAAATTAATTGCATGTAAGAAAAATGACAAAATAATAGGATATTTTCACCAATTTCAACTACCAGAAGGGTCAAGCTTAAAAAATTCTTTGTTTGCAGTTGCCGACCTATAAATTTTAGACTGGGTCGGAAGGTAGGCATTCTTTTTTTTTCTTTTTTTTTTTTTGAAAAAAAAGAATTTTTGTTGAATAACAAATAAAAGAGGTTTTCATAGACCAAAATAATCCAAACTCTGATTATAAACCACTGATTGATAAAAACAAAAGTCAAAATTTTAAAATGAAACAGTTTCAAAATTCTGAAAATTTGAAAAAAAAAAATAAAATTACAAAATTGCTAAAAAAAGGTTTGGGTCGGGTGCATTTCCAGTGGGTCGGTCGGCAACTGCAAACAAACTTATGTTTATTTTAGGCCTAAATGTTACTTTTCTCAAATGGAAAAGCACTGCCCATTGATTCTTTTAGCTAAAGTATGTTTCATTGTACCAATCAAGGTATCAGAGGCTGCAATAGCAGGAAAAGAATGATCAGGTCATTGTTTTTTAACTTGTCTCATTTTCAAGTATTTTGACCAAACTTAAAAGAATAGTACATCTAAATGTATATGCACACTACCAGGGTTACTTTGGATGCTTAATCTGGCCTTTATTTTCAGTATGAGTGACTAGGTTCAAGTTTTTGGAGCTGGTCTCATTCCAAAGTAACTATGAGGCCTATATTGACCAATTTTGAATGGATCCATTACCAGGCTTGTTTTAGATGCTTGGATCAAACCGATATTTTCTGAATGAGTGAATGGGTCAAAATGTTTAGAGCAAGTTCATTCTAATATAACTTATATTTACCTGATAAATGATCAGAATCAAATTAAAGGTAGTGATAAAGGCTATTCAAATGCAATGTTTATGCAAGAGTATTTTTTTTTTACCATGAACTTGATCTTGAATTCACTTTTTTAGATCACCTCAACAAGGTGAAGAAGTTGTGTTGCTATACATTGGCATTGGTTCAGGGTTAGCGTTGGTGCCTCAGTCGAGTTTTTGGAGAAAGTCCATGTTCAAGTAACTATAAGTCCTACCTTGACCAAACTTGCATGGATGGTGAATCTAGCGATGCACAATACCACACTTGCTTCAGATGCTGGGTCTGACCTAAATATATTAGATGAGTGATCAGGCAGGGGGGCCATAAAACTTAGACGAACTCTCTTTTGATCTCAGTCTCACTTTTCCACTATATATTCCTTTTGTAAAAGTGAGACTGAGATCAAAAGTTAGCTCATCTAAGTTTTATGGCCCCCAGGCCAGGTTTGTTTTTTGAGCAGGGCCTAACTTAAACTAAGCTTGCTTTTTGAAGCATGCAAGGATGTACACTACCAAGCTTGCTTCAGATGCTGAATATGACCAACATTTGAGTGAATTTTATCTATACTTTTACCAATTTAGCATGGATATAGGGATAGACACCTCTAGACTTGCTTTGAATTCCAAATCTGACCTACATTGTCTAGATGACTCACCATGGGAATGTTATTGGAGTACTAAATTTATGGCCCAATATGATTAATCTTGCATGGAAGATGCATGTAAGGATAGACTTGTATTGTTCATTTGAACTGACAGAAGTTTTCTTGATTAGTAAAGAGTTTAAAGTTTTTTGAGCAGGTTTAGTCCTAGGTAACTATAAGTCCTACCCTGATCAAACTAAAAAAAAAAAAACTAGAAAAAAATATGGTGCAACATTTGCTCTATTTACAAATAGTATTTGTCAAGATGAGCTTTGTTTAATTTTCTTTGTTCTTAAACTTGTACTCAGAGCAATTTCAGAGGAACTTTTAATTAAAAGATTTTTTTTTGTTGGATTTGTCAGGCTTTGACCTCTTGACTTTCAACTGACAGGTAGCAGAGATGCTGAGACAGTTCAGAAGGAACATCACCAGGAGCCACAGCAACAGCCAAGGAAACTTATATGAAAGTATTTTTGATTTTCACTTTTCTTTCCCCTACCTCTGCTGACTCTAACATAACTAACCACCACCTTCCCTTTCCCCCTCATTGGTCTTGCTGAATGAACTGTCATTGTTTTCTGATTTTCCAAGTAATTTTGTTTTACTGATTTTTTCACTGGAATTTTTGTGATTTGTTGCATTGTTTTGAAGTTTTACTAATCTTCTGCCAGTTTTATTAGCATATACTCCCCTGTTTAAGGACTTAATTAAATATTACTCCATCAAAGTTTGATTTTGGGGGGCAAATGTTGGTTAATACCGCATATAGTTCTTTTAATTCTCAGGATCCTAACGATTGTATAGAGGAATAACAACCATTCGTGAAAATTATGTATCACTTACAAAGAGTCAATGACAATCTCGCGAAAATAAGGTGTCGCGAAAATTTAGTGATCTACAGTATTATAAAAAGTCTGACATGTCAGATTTTCTTTAGTTTCAATTTAGTCCCACTGAGTTTTGGATAACAGGATCTGGCTGTATATTTGCTGCTCATATCATGCAGTTTACAGTAAAGAAGGAAAGATACAATGTAACTTATTTGTTAATGTGGAATACAGAATTCTAAAATAAACTCTTGTCTAGCAGGGAAGATGGCTCAACAGTTGTTATTATGCTGGTAGCCGACCCTCAGATACAGGGGTACCAGACTGAAGGAGTTTGGATAGGTCCTTATGCCAGATGGGATGCTGATAGGTAATTATTTCAATATCAATAATCTATTAATGTAACAGTTAGATTTATTTCATGCACATTGTCGTATTGACATCTGTATACTTTACCATGTAGACAAAAAAAAGGGGATAGATATAGATCAATGAAACAAACTGTTTTCATCATTTAAAAAGGGCATCAAGCATTATTTAAAAAAATATGAACAATAGAAAAAAAAATATTGAGGATCACATTGTTAAAAAGAGAAATTAAAAAAAAAAGATGGGGAAGGGAGGGGAGGGCATGCATCAAGTGTCTGTGCCCTCAATACAGTAAATACATGTAAGTGAATTTTAATTGAAAAATAATGAAATAAATGGAATACTATTATTGAGATATCTACATTCAAGATAGAGTGCATGTATGTCTTTATAATACATATATTTTTTAGTTACCTCAAAAAGACTTTTTCCTTTGCTGCGGCTCATGCAAAGCCAGACGTTGTGATATTTTTGGGTGACTTGATGGACGAAGGAAGTCGGGCCACCCACGATGAATACCGAGATACTTATTACAGATTTCATAACATTTTCTCAAACTTCCCAAGTGCCAAGGTACTTCCATGTTTATAAGAAAAGTAGGAAAGTAAGTTTACTCTCAATTGGATAAAAGCTTATTTCTTTTGACATGTTTGTGTTAAGTAAAAATTTTGTTTCTGTCAAATTTTAATTTTCACTCGTGCAAGGTAGGCCAATTTTTGTGTGCATTCTAATTAAAATTTTTTTGTCTTTTAGCTTTTTAAGCAAAATTTGGGGTAAGCAGAGGAGTAACTTGAAAAAAAAATTTGGATACTGCTTTTCACTTCTGATGGTGAAAGTGTTTAAAAGAAGTAGGATTTTTTAGGGTTCAGTAGGATATTATCTTAACTTTTATAGAATTTTAACGAATATCTTGTTATAGCGTAAACTATTTTATTTTCAGTTATATTCAAAATTAGAATGTTGAAAACAAAATTATACCATATAGTTGCAACTATCTTGTTTTCTATTTCAGAGAAGGGAGTTGTGATGGATCTTATCAGATCAGCCATGGGATCCCAGAGTGAATATTACCAGAGAGAAGTCCCTGTTGAATACGTGGATGATTCCACCAGGACGAAACTCCCTCCCATCAACGAGACAGGCCAGATAGTGGGAGGAGGGGAGAAATCAGACAGGTAGGTGTAGGATCATGACACAGTTTTTCTTTTTTTTTCTTTGGTAGTGGCATGGAATTGTTATAGAAACTAGTGGGTGATGTAGAAAAATTATATTTAATTTTTGGAAGTGTTTAAATGGAATGAAACATAATATTTCAACATTCATTTTTTTTATGAAATGGTAAAATGTAAAAGCATTTAAATATACTATTTTTATTCATTTATGAGTTTCTGGTTAACTAAAGGTGCAACTAAAATTCATTAAAAATCCTTACCAAATTAAATACTTTAACAGTGGGAGGCTGCATGTCAAAATTTTCTTCAAGTGCTAAAATTTTGACAAAAAAGCTTTCCAAATTATCAATGAATTCTAACTGAACCAGTCCTTTGGCTGTTATGGTGACAGAAACACGCCTGTAGAGCGAGACTCTAACTTTTACAGACTTACTCTCAAAGACCCCATCGCTTCTCTCGATCCTGAGAATGCCGACATGAGAATGTTCAGTACAATGCAAGGGTCGGTATTCACGGTAGATTACAGTGTGTCTTGTCACTTGATTTTTGACTTGCAGTGGCTTGAATTCAGACGTGTTAGAATACTTGTAGATATTGTTGCAATATTTCTTGATTGTTTTTCCTTTTAGGCTAAAATGTTCCCAGTAAATTTTTTTAGAGGTGTTCTTTATATTATTTCAAAGCTTAGCAAATCGTTAATTTAGTATTACTATCAAGTTATTAAGTTTAACATATCGTTGCAAACGTCTGTATGTTACAAAGATCTAACACTTTCTGTCAGTTTTAACTGTATCTTTTCTATTTGATGCTTTGTACCTTAGCAATAAAGCATTTTTTTCATTTGGATATTTGATATGTTTTTTGAAAAATGTCTTATAACGTTAGGCCATTGATGTTCTCTTGAAAAAGTACTAATAGGTTAACTCTTTAATAAAAATTGGTACCGAATTATAGCACCTGTCAAAAATCAGTTATCGTTTCTTTTTTTGCACAAGTTACAAACTATTTCACATTATTTACAAGATTACTCACCTGATATGATATCTTTTTTTTTATATCCCTTTACATTAGACACCAGACAGATATCATTGCATGGCACATTCAATGTTTTTCGTTCACCCCGATACTGCAAAAAATAAAACAATAAGCATGTACAGTACACTCTAATATGTAATTATTCACTGTATATTCAAACTTACATGTACTTCCCGTATATCCTATTGCTATGTGCAGTAAAATACAAATTATTTTCTCCTCCCTCAATATTTCTGTACATGTGAACATAGATAATTCATAATAGCTTATGACATACAATGTCAATGCTTCTTTGTATAGTAAAGATGTATGTTATATTGTAGGCTAGTTTTGAATGAACCAGGCGTTCCGGGAGAACCCAATGCGGACGAGATGAAAAAGACGGAACAGAAAATCCCCTCCCCACCACCCAAACAAGCTGATGACGGTAAGTCTTAGGCCATCAGTACTTGACTGTCATAACTACTCTCTTTGAAGGTCGATTTTACGATGTCTGTTTTCATTTTTCCATGATAAGCTTTTACAGTAACAGTCCAAGAAATAAAAACATGCTAATACGCATGCGCACTCCAATCCTAGAATTGTTACAGTTTGTATATTATAGTGTAGTGTTTATGTAGATACGAATCATGTAGTGATATGACAGTGGAAAGGATATTTTAATTTTGATCTTTCTTTTAAGGTGTGTTTGGTGCCGGAAAACAAACGATTCCCCTTACAGTTCCAAATGTCGGTTATATCATCACGGTAGCGGTAGCAAAGGACGAACTGACGTCTTATTTTACACAACTTGTACAGGTCGTCTCCACTCTTCCTCATGATATCAGTATTGTGTAAGTATACGACTGCGGATGTGAACGGTCGATCGACAGGGGATGCTCACTCCTCCAAGGCAACTGATCCAACCTCTGAAATTTCCAGGGGTTCATGTATATGCTCTCTTCACAGATAATATTGTTTATAGATTTTTTTTTAGATCGAAAACGCTTTGCTCCTATTTTGTATTGTTTTATGGATTATTGATCTTGAATTCTGTTCGCTATATCCATATGTTTCATATCCCCCATTTTTTTTTTAAATTTCAAACCCCCCTTTTTTAGTTGTTTAAATAAAAAATAAATTCCAACACATTTTACTAATGATTTCTGAAAATTATAAAAATTTCACTAGGTGTTCGATTAATTGTCTGGAGAAGCATGCCGTGACATCGCCATTAAGTGTCACTGCCGTCTGCAACGATTGTGGACCAGAAACCTTACTGAAATATGAATGGCGTCTCCAACACTACATAAACAGGACATACGAGGATATACCGTCGTTGATAAATATGACAAGCACACGTAAGCCTGTATTGATTTTCTTCATTGATTTCGTGAACTGAAAATCATAATTGCATTCTTTAATTAGTTCTGTGATATTGATAAAAATAAAAGTCCTTTTCTTTTCGAAAGCCTCAAAATTATCAATATATATTTTGATTTTAAAATGTCAACAGAAGAGGTCAATCAATTAATTTCTGATTTTCCAAGTAATTTTGTTTTACTGATTTTTTCACTGGAATTTTTGTGATTTGTTGCATTGTTTTGAAGTTTTACTAATCTTCTGCCAGTTTTATACTTTCAGGGACTCTGAAGAGGAACAAGGATGGAGGAGCAAGGTCAACCAACAGAAGAAGACGAGATGACGAGTCCATTTCCCATCTCTTTACCGCAGCCAACATGACCCAAAGTGGTAAGTAACAAATTGCTTATTTCAATGAATTTTGTCACTTGTTAGGAAATGAGAGGGATTCCCCTTTGATGTGTCTGTTTTCTCTTTTTAAGCAAAAGAAATTTAAAGCTGCCCAGGATCCTAAAGGGAGGAGCAGTCCTTCTTCCATTTAACAGCATTCTTGAGCTGAAAGTGCGGTAAGGTTCATACTTTTCCTCTTTGCACTTTTTCCTAATATTTTGGCTTTCTAATTGATGTTGGCTTTGTCTGCCAAGGAAGCTTATATGGAAGTATTTTTATACCCCCAGCAAACGAAGTTTAGGAGGGTATATTGGAATCACCATGTCCGTCTGTCCGTCCGTCCGTCTAGCTGTCCATCTGTCTGTGCAAACGTGTCCGGTCCATATCTTTCTTACGAAGGAACATTAGAATCCACTACTCAACACAAAGATTGATCATGACCTAAGGTAGTGTCATGACCTTGAAGCAAGGTCATTTGGGGAAGTTCAAGGTCAATGGAAGAAAAATTCATAATTTTTGTCGGGTCCTTATCTTTCTTATGGATTAACTTGGTTGGTTCTTATTTCACACAAATATTCCTCCTCAACTAAGGATATGTCATGACTTTGGGTCAAGGTCATTTAGGGAAGTTCAAGTTTATTGGAAGAAAAATTCCATAATTCGTGTCTGGTCCACATCTTTCTTATGGATAAACTTGGTAAGTTCTCATTTCACACAAAGAATGCTCATGACCTAAGGATGTGTCATGACCTTGGGTCAAGGTCATTTGGGGAAGTTCAAGGTCACTGGAAGAAAATGTTTATACTTTGTGTCCGGTCCATATCTTTCTTTTTTATGGAAACACTTGAATCTACTACTTCACACAAACATAGAAGACGAGATGACGAGTCCATTTCCCATCTCTTTACCGCAGCCAACATGACCCAAAGTGGTAAGTAACAAATTGCTTATTTCAATGAATTTTGTCACTTGTTTGGAAATGAGAGGGATTCCCCTTTGATGTGTCTGTTTTCTCTTTTTAAGCAAAAGAAATTTAAAGCTGCCCAGGATCCTAAAGGGAGGAGCAGTCCTTCCATTTAACAGCATTCTTGAGCTGAAAGTGCGGTAAGGTTCATACTTTTCCTCTTTTCACTTTTTCCTAATATTTTGGCTTTCTAATTGATGTTGGCTTTGTCTGCCAAGGAAGCTTATATGGAAGTATTTTTATACCCCCCGCAAACGAAGTTTAGGAGGGTATATTGGAATCACCATGTCCGTCTGTCCGTCCGTCCGTCTAGCTGTGTCCATCTGTCTGTGCAAACGTGTCCGGTCCATATCTTTCTTACGAAGGAACATTGGAATCCACTACTCAACACAAAGATTGATCATGACCTAAGGTAGTGTCATGACCTTGAAGCAAGGTCATTTGGGGAAGTTCAAGGTCAATGGAAGAAAAATTCATAATTTTTGTCCGGTCCTTATCTTTCTTATGGATTAACTTGGTTGGTTCTTATTTCACACAAATATTCCTCCTCAACTAAGGATATGTCATGACTTTGGGTCAAGGTCATTTAGGGAAGTTCAAGTTTATTGGAAGAAAAATTCCATAATTCGTGTCTGGTCCACATCTTTCTTATGGATAAACTTGGTAAGTTCTCATTTCACACAAAGAATGCTCATGACCTAAGGATGTGTCATGGCCTTGGGTCAAGGTCATTTGGGGAAGTTCAAGGTCACTGGAAGAAAATGTTTATACTTTGTGTCCGGTCCATATCTTTCTTTATTATGGAAACACTTGAATCTACTACTTCACACCAACATTGCTTATGACCTGAGGTTGTGTCTTGACTTTGAACCAAGGTCATTTATGCAAGTTCAAGGTCACTGACAGAAAAAGTTCATAATTTGTGTCTGGTCCATATATTTAGTCTATTTTTTTTTTATTAGACTGCACCTTCATTTCATTTATAAAAGATATAATGAGCAATTAAATTTGAAAAACCCAGCAGGGAGTATTTTACTCCGTTTGGACAGTTCTAGTTGTTCTTCTTTTGACCTCCTGATTTTCTGTGTTTTCAGGAGTGTCAATCCCACCGAGACGTTCAGCAGCATTCTGGGGAGCAATGATTGACTGCGACCGCACATGGAAGAGAGGGTAAGATTCGTGTCCAACCTGAATTTACCGTGCTGATTTATCTTTATCTCATCTCACTTGATGAAGGCTGTGATCTCTTGATGTCTTGTGTTTTTACTGTAGATATGCGTTGTGATGCAGCCCTCTGTTCCCAGTCCTTTGAAGAGGAGTCTGCCAACCCAGGGACGGTAAGATACTTTGTGCACGCCTCGCCCTCTGTGAACTTTCTTCATTTTGACTCAGTCTTGGCACACTTTTTTGACTTCTCCACCTTTGGTTTCAACAGGTCAGGGTTAGGCTGTTGTGGATTCCCAGATGATTAGTGGACTGTTGCCTGCCAGAGGAAGTGCTGAGGGCTTGAACTTTAAACTACCTGAAGACGTTTTCATATCAATAACAATGGCTTAGCTGTTCTTGAACATTAAATTTTTTCCTATATATTCCTTTGTTAACATTCATCCCCATAGTGGCCCCTCCCTATTCACTGGGATCAAGATATGAACAAATGCAGAGAAACTACACTACCTAAGGATGTTTCCATATCAATATGACTTAACATGGATTTGCTGTTCCTGAGAAGATTTTTCCTATATATTCTTCTGTACTTTTTGATCCCCATTGGGGCCCTGCCCTAACCCTTGGGGCCATGATACATTACCTGGAGATGATACTGTATTAATATGACAAGTCATGACATATTGTTGTTTCTGAGAAGATTTCTGAAGATTTTTACAATATATTCCAATGTAAAACTTTGATTGTCCATTGTGGCTCAAACCTTTCCCTGGGGGACATGATTTATTCTTCACTAACCAAAGGATGATTCCCTATCAATATGAATAATTGTGACTGTTATTCTTGAGAAAATAAAAAAAAAATCATGTATATCCCTAAAAATTATATATATTTTTGATCACTCATTCTGGCCCCACCCTTTAATATGGTCTTGATTTAACTTGAATCTACACTACCTGAGGATGATTCCATATAAGTGTCACCTTTCCTGTCCCAGTGTTTCTTGAAAAAAAAAATTCTTAAAAGATGTCATTAATTTTTCATTTGTAATAATCTCCCGTAGTAAGGTAGTGGGCCATCATTTGAATAAACTTGAATCCATAATAGCATTTCCCCAAGATACTTTCTGCCAAGTTTGGTTGAATTTTGCCCACCAGTTCTGAGGAAGAAGATGAAAATGTGAAAGTTTACAAAAGCTGACAAAGACAATGAACAAAGGTTCACTTCTTTTAACAGCGAGCACTTATATCAATTGAGTCTCCTACAAATTCGGGGTTGTGATCAGTTTTCTCTTCTAGATGAGATGTTTCCAACGCTTTCGAGACTCAACTTCCCATGCGCCCTTGCGAACTTAGCCTGGGACCGAATGGTGCCCAGTATCCATCTGCTTCCACGTGGAGGCATCGCATAGGACTTGTTGTGGAGAGGCTATGTACTGGCAGGGGAAGACATTCCCTTTTCGCATTG
The DNA here is from genome assembly GCA_003671525.1 of Saccostrea glomerata. Lineage (NCBI taxonomy): Eukaryota > Metazoa > Mollusca > Bivalvia > Ostreida > Ostreidae > Saccostrea > Saccostrea glomerata. The sequence continues at coordinate 42,115 of PRKT01000598.1, read as the reverse complement.
CTGCTAGCCAGAGGTGATGGCTGAAAGCGAGAGGTGACAAGCACACAGACACTAACAGCAACACACTAGACGCTTCACACAACATTCAGCAGACTGTTAGTAGTTTTAGTTGCTTGTTACTTGTTAGGGTGTTAATCATGCAAACCTATCCACCACAAGCACTAATCATGCACTAACTAACAAACACCTTAATTACAATAATAACCTACATTCCTAAAGAAATCAAAGCTGTCTAACTTACAACTAAAGCCTACTAACTAACTCAAACTACAACAAAACTGCACCTACTAGAAACACTATACAAACCAAACTAAACACTAAGAAACACCTAAGTAACGCTACTTACATCTACTATACGCATCTTACCCTCTGAATGCAGCAGGAAACACTCCAGACTGACCGTCAAAGGTGGCCACCGCGAACAACCGATGGGACAAAAACGATCACATAGGTCCCATAAGGCAGATCATAGAAATGTTAGTACTTAGTAGGTGTGCCAAAGTAATAATGAAACAAACTTACCTCTGCAATTCATTAATGACTAAGAAATACCTCCATTCCAGCGTTTTTGGCATGCTGTTCCAATCCAATATTTCCAGCTTTCTCAAAATGCTTTCACATAAGTTTCAGCTTTCCTGGCCCAGTGGTTCTTGAGAAGAAGATTATAAAAGATTCCTTCTATATATTTCTACGTAAAACTTGCATCCCCTATTGTGTCCCCACCCTACCCCAGGGGGTCATGATTTTATCAATTTAATATCTTCACTACTCCAGGTTGCTTTCACATAAGTTTTAGCTTTCCTGGCCCAGTGGGTTCTTGAGAAGAAGATTTTTAAAGATTTGTTCCATATATTTCTATGTAAAACTTGCATTCCCTATTGTGGCCCCGCCCTACCCCCAGGGGTCATGATTTTAACAATTTAATATCTACACTACCCAAGGATGCTTTCACATAAGTTTCAGCTTTCCTGGCCCAGTGGTTCTTGAGAAGAAGATTTTTTTAATGACCCCACCCTATTTTTGTCTTTTCTTGATTATCTCCCTTTGGAAGGGACCTGGCCCTTCAATTTAACAATTTAAACTCCCCTTCACAAAAGGATGCTTTGTACCAAGTTTGGTTAAATTTGGTCCATTGGTTCTTGAGAAGTCGAAAATGTAAAAAGTTTACAGACGGACGGACGACGGACAAAATGTGATCAGAAGAGCTCACTTGAGCCTTCGGCTCAGGTGAGCTAAAAATTATATAAATATTTCAAGTTACCATTTGTGACCATGTTATCTACTAACCAACACAGAACTTGTAGAACTCCAAAAGCAGTTCCCTTTTACTATCCAGAAATTTCTTGCCTAGATCTGTTCCAAAGTAGGTTGTTTCTTTTGTATTCAGGTTATTACTGACGTAGAAGATGTCATTTCCTTTCTCTACAGCCTTCTGCACCTATTAAAAATATAGAGCAAAGTTTCAATATACATTTTAAGAACATTCCACCTGACGTCTGTCAGCTTAGAACTTTACACTACTTAACTTGTACAAAAATTTATAATTAACTAAAATGTGACCATGTTATCTACTAACCAACACAGAACTTGTAGAACTCCAAAAGCAGTTCCCTTTTACTATCCAGGAATTTCTTGCCTAGATCTGTTCCAAAGTAGGTTGTTTCTTTTGTATTCAGGTTATTACTGACGTAGAAGATGTCATTTCCTTTCTCTACAGCCTTCTGCACCTATTAAAAATATAGAGCAAACTTTCAATATACATTTTAAGAACATTCCACCTGACGTCTGTCAGCTTAGAACTTTACACTACTTAACTTGTACAAAAATTTATAATTAACTAAAATCATGATTATTACGTTTATTTAAGAAAGAAATGGATGTGCGATTTTATCGGTATACCGGTATATCGCGATTTTTTGTTGCATGATACGTATCGAGATACGGAGACCTAAATACTAGTCTTTAGGTTCATTTTATATACAGAAATTATTCATTTATTTGTTCAATCTTTCAAATTACAATTACAGAAAGTATAAAAATAAATGTTGTAAAATGTGAAATGAACGGCATCTTAGCATCCAAACATAATTGATTTTATATACATAAACATGATAAAAGTTTCGAGAAAGTAAAATTTGTTTTTCGAGAATATTTTTAGAAAAATAATGACTTTTCATATAAAATCATTGTAAAATCTGCTTTTAAAAATATCATATTATCATGATATTTGTGGGAAAAAATCGTGATATATTGCCATACAGAATTTTTGGTGATACACATTCCTACAATACACAGTCCTAGTCTACAGTATCTTAAATTTTCCAGTTTCATATATTTTGCAGGAATTTATTGTTTTAACATCATGAACATCAATGGCCGTACGCTATTGTAAATGAAATAAATTTAGGAATATGGAGGAATATGGAAATGCTTTCAATTTCAAAGCCCCCCCCTTCCCCTTTAAACTCTCACCAGAGGGCGTCTTACGTTCGCTACAACAGTACGATATCTCTGGGTAGAGATGCATATATGCCAACTTTCCCGATTTTTTGGGAGTCTACCGATTTTGAACCGTCTTCCGCTTGTTTACCGATTGATTTTCCCCCCATTTCTACCGATTTTTCAAAAATCCAGATTTTTTTTACAGATTCTCTTTGAATAATACAGTATTTACGTGTGCAAAAAACATGACTGTTTCAATGTTTATCGGTAGGATATCTGTTTATTGCGGCTGATAACAGGTAATCAACAAGGTGTCAACTGTGCTACCAGTCATTACAGTGGTTTTAATTGCTCCCGATTCTCATTAACAGTGTATATTAACCTAGACAATTATGCCAGATGTGGAAAGTTTAGAAATACACTCGACAGGAGTCAGGATACAAACTGACAAACTTGTGAGAGTTCACACCAGAGACATATAAAACCATTTTTATATGTCTCTGCATAAACTTAACTTGATTCAGCTTATTTGTAAAGTTTAACATCCTTATTCATGAATCATGTAATAATATGTTTGTGAATTACATCTTTTAAGGCAGGGGGTATGTTTATCTTAATATTGACATATAAAACTTTTTGAATAAATATTGATAGAAAAGAAAAGCCTTTTTGGAGTAGTGATAATATATGATACAATGTAGAAGATTGATAATTTAAAAAAAAAACTAGAGTAGAAATAGTTATTTTTTGAAGAAAAAACGCAGCGAATTAGGAACTTCAAAAAATTTCGTAACGCGCAATCTCCCCAAAGAAAATTTTCAAAAGTTGGCATGCATGGAGATGGCAAAAAAAAGTTTGACGATTTAGAGGAAATTCGAGCTTATAATTAAGCACAAATTTGCAAAAACATACACACTATGTTCATTTATTAACAAACAATTTCATTAGTACTTTATTTATTTCATGCAAATATGTCCTGCTATATCATATCAATAAACAGATATTTTATTTTTAAAAACAGACGCAATGTTGCCTTCCCGCCGCCATTTCTTGTCCTCATTCGTATTAGCGGGATTCTTATATAGTACTTCTTTTTCCATTTACTTTACCACATTTGATATATTATAAATTTTAAGAACATTTTGTTTTATGTTCCAAAACAAAATGTTGCATCAAATCTTGTACTTACCCAATAATTACGCAAGATATTCTGCTTTACAAGAATGACCCAAAATGGCGAGAATGCCAAGACCAAAACGCCACCGGATATACAAAAGTACTAAATGTAAAGTGTGAACGGTAGAATTTCCGGATACACAAAAATTACATTCACCCAAACGTAATTTATGCAAAAATAAAAGTATACTAATTAAGTAAAATAATCGTTGATCTGTCTGTATATAATAAATACGCTTTAGATTAAACCTTTCTTTTTCTTTCATCTTTAAATTCTATAAATGGGTGAAATATTCTCAGATGAGACTACAGGTACACGTACTTGTGGACTGCCCCCCTCCCCCAATGCCCATATATACTTAAAATATGTTTTTTCTCATTCTGTTTCTAGTACTTACTTACAATGTATTCCATATGAAAAATCCAAAAACAACAAAGATTTAACGATTTACTTAAAAAAAAGTAATATGAAAGACAATACACAAATTGGCGAAATCAGGAATTTTTAAACAGTAGAGGCAAGGAAGGACGAATTAGGAGGAAAGAATATTCCCTTTTAAATGCAATATATCTAACTCCAATTTGCGGGAAATAATTTAATAGAAAATTTTGGCGAGGGAGGGGGGATTAAAGGCTTATATACGTAAAAAAGGGGGTATTTGTCTTCTGATGACAAGGTCAAGTTATAATAATAATAATAATAATAATAATGCTTTATTTAGAGAAGGTAACCCGATTAGTACAAAGTACTATTCTTCCCCAGGGCCTTCTAATTTCAAACAACATATTACATAAAATGATACAATCAAGTTGACTCATGTGAGCATGTTGGCACAAGGTCTTCTTGTTCATTTTTAATGATCTTTGGATTTTATTTGTTTACAGGCAGAAAATGAAACTGATCTTTATCTGTGAACAAGACTGTCCATGGAGATGAAAAACTTGCTAATGTCTAGCCTAAAATTGATGGTAAGACACAAGCTCTAGGCCTATCATTATGTGAATTAGATGAAATTTTGACTCTCATTTCTTGGATTCTCAGTGTCTTTATTGTTAATAGGCAGGGGTTATGCTGACATTGATCCCTTCTGAGAGCAGGTTGTGATGATTCTGCTAGAGTCCAAAAAGATCAACTAGAACCTGAAAATAAATGTAAGACACAAGCTCTACAAACTCCTTCTACTCTGTGAAAATATTACCAATTTTTCATTTTATATTAAAATTTTAATAATAGTTTTTGTTGATCCCTCATTATTTGTTTCATTACAGACAGACTGTCATCAATAGTTTTTTCTATATGCCTCAACAATATTGCAGAGAGTAAGATTTGGACTGCAACCTGATGTAGTCTGATTTAAAAAACATAGAGTCAGGACAAGGAGGAACCATTTACAGCATTTTTCTTTAAATTGAACAAATTAGATAAATTAATCTGCGGAATTGATCATGGACAGTGCTGAGTACATTAATTGTTAAAACAAAGTGATGGACACAGTAAATAACTAAACTAATGGAATTCAATGGACCATGCTGACTTATAACATTGCTTATATAACAAAGTGATGGACACACTAAATAACTCAAGTTACAGGATTCAGTGATGGACACAATAAATAGCTTAATTAACAAAATCCAGTGGACCACAGTGCTGAGTACATTGTGATGAACATACTAAATGACTCAACTGGTAGGATTCAGAGCACTGTGCTGAGTATGTTGTTATCTACAAAGTGATGGGCACACTAAATACCTTAACTCACAAAATTCGATGGACCATGCTGAGTACATTCTTAATCTACAAAGTGATGGACACAGTTAATAGCTTAACTCGCAGGATTCATTGGACCGTGCTTTATAGTACATAACTCATAATTAAAGGATATATATAACTCATGACCTCAACAGCAGATGACTCAAAGATTACTCCGTTAAATGTGTATTCAGGGATTAAATCACTTGATTTAAGTGGAGAAAGCTCAGAATGCTACATGTACTACACTGTTGTTCATTTGTTCATACACCAAGTTAATTTATCTGAATATATTTTCTCAAGAATGTTCTCAAAAAGTTAATAACTAATTGAAAAAAAATGGTGTTTGTCAGTTGTGATACATGCATGATGTTGTGCTCTCAGTGAAAATTTAAACATTCATATTAAAATATATTAAACATATCTGTCATGCAATGAAACTTGTTGAGTTTTTACTCTGCCTCAGTAATTGAAGAATTGGGGGCATATTTTAATTTAGGAATCACACTGTCTGTCCATGTAATTTTTTCCAGGCTCTGACTTTGATTTTGGGAAACTAAATTGGAAGCACCTTCTTGTTACAGATCGAGCTAGCTTATAAAGACCCGACTGAGTCCTGATCTTGATGCAAGGTCAATCCTGCAATGTCAAGGTCACAGGCCATAAAATTATTAAGTTTTTGTCTGGGTCATAATTTTGTGAAAGAGAATCACTAGAAGCTCATACTTGTCACAGAACTTGCTTATAATGACCCGACAGTGAGTCCTGATCTTGATGTAAGGTCAGTCCTGCAATGTCAAGGTCATGAGCCAAAAAAGTATCAAGTTTTTGACTGGGTTATAACTTTGTGAAAGAGAATCACAAGAAGCTCAAACTTGGTACAGTGATGTTTGTTTTTTTTTT
>PRKT01000598.1:12659-27509 GCA_003671525.1 Saccostrea glomerata | reverse complement strand
AATAGGGTGGGGTCATTAAAAAAATCTTCTTCTCAAGAACCACTGGGCCAGGAAAGCTGAAACTTATGTGAAAGCATCCTTGGGTAGTGTAGATATTAAATTGTTAAAATCATGACCCCTGGGGGTAGGGCGGGGCCACAATAGGGAATGCAAGTTTTACATAGAAATATATGGAACAAATCTTTAAAAATCTTCTTCTCAAGAACCCACTGGGCCAGGAAAGCTAAAACTTATGTGAAAGCAACCTGGAGTAGTGAAGATATTAAATTGATAAAATCATGACCCCCTGGGGTAGGGTGGGGACACAATAGGGGATGCAAGTTTTACGTAGAAATATATAGAAGAAATCTTTTATAATCTTCTTCTCAAGAACCACTGGGCCAGGAAAGCTGAAACTTATGTGAAAGCATCCTTGGGTATAGTGAAGATATTAAATTGTTAAAATCATGACCCCCGGAAAATTTCTGACCATGTAAATAGCATAAATTAATACCACGTGGAAAAATGTACTTCTACAGTAATTATAAACTATAAATTGTTAAAACATAGAGAACCATGCATAGGAAATATAAATAAAATGCTCTGAATTTCTTCATACATAGACTGAAAAACATGAGCAATTTAGGGGCCGCAATTTAGTTATGAAAAAAAATCAATTGTAAATAATTTTGAAATGTTTTTTTTATTAATACTTGTAATACATCTCTAGAAAGTATTGTTTGACAATCATTCCTGAATAAAAAAAAACTCAATCAGCGAAAATTGCAAATTTAACGAGGATCCTGATTGATCACTGGAGAGCCATTCAATTACTTATGCTGAATTTTTTTTTTCCAGAGACCTATTCATCAGAATCTGGTGTGGTTGCAGTAATATCTACGGACAGCTCAGAAGAGCCCACAACATCTAAAATACAAGAAGATGAATCACAGGAGGAGGAGGAGGAGATATACGACGATGATCAAGATGAAGATTGGAAGGCTGATGATAAACCCGTTGGCACTCCAAGTAGAATAAAACACACGACCAGGCGCACTCCAAAGGTAGAACAGGACGAAAAGACTGGAGTCAAGTGCGATAAATGTGACCAAATCTTTAAGACGGATGAGTATTTGAAGCAGCACATGCAGATTCATGAGAGAATCAACTACCATTGTCCGGACTGCGACAGGCCTTTCAGCGTGAAGCGATACATTTACAACCACATGAAAACCATGCACGGGAAGGACTACAATGCTTCTATCCAAATCAAGATGACTCCTTATGTACCGTCGGACTGTCCAGAATGTAAAGAGACGTTTCCTTCCACCGAGATGCTGGAGATACACATGAAAAGAGAACATCAATCTGGTAAGCCGGCAAAGTCTAAAACACCTAAAGTGATCCCATTTAGAGCATCCAAGAGAATAAGAAGAGCTACTGAGAAAATGAAGAGCAGTCAAGAAGATTCAGAAAGTAAAGAAGAGAATGAGGAGGTAGAGGAAGAAGGGGGAAAAGCACCTGTTGAGAAGAAGGTCATCGAAACAGATACCCAGAAGTACGCCTTCATCTGTCGAGTCTGTCAGAAGGGATTCAACCTCAGGCGATCTATAGGAGTTCACATGAGAAAATCCCATAACATGGCTTATCACGAGGAAGACAATGAGGTAGAAAAAGAGGAGGTTAAAGATGTAGAAGATCCTGTGTTGGCTACCCCAGCTAAGGAAAAAGAGTTGCCAGAGGAAGCAGAAGGAGATGTGATTACCACAAGGTCTGGAAGAAAGTCGAAGAAAAGTAGCAAACTTCTAGAGAGTGAAAGCCCAAGCAAAGGGTCAGAGAGTCCCAAAAAAGTTACTTCGGACAAGTCCTCGGTGAAAGGAAAAGCGATAAAAAAAGATTCCAACCCAGCATCAGAGGAAGATGGTAACAAGGAACACCAATCAGATCAAATAGATGATGGTAAGAAAGTGATGGAAGATGCTGCTGATAAAGAGAATACTGGGGAAGAAGAGCTAGAAGGAGATGATGTTGAAAAATTTAAGGAAGAAGAGGAAGAAATTCATGAATCTGAAGAAGAATACAACCCTGCTATGGAGGATGAAGAAGAGTTCAAACCAAAGCCTACCAGAAGCTCCATAAGAGGAACACGAGGTACAAAAAGGAAGCCTGTCTTTGATGAAGGTGTTGAGATTAATGGAGTCATGTTGACCACCCCTGGCAGGAAAAAGAGAAAGGATGGCAACGTCAACATTCCACAACAGAGAATAACTAACCAGAATTTGCTAGAGGGTCGCTGTGAAGAGACAATTGTCGACAATAAGGTTTGGTACAAATGCCTTCTATGTAGCAAGACTATGAGAATGCGTACTGCAATTATCAAGCACTTGAAGACTCATGATGAAATGCTGGAGGGAGCGTATCAATGTTACATCTGCGACGTTCGCTTCTCGACCAACTTCAAGCTAGGAAACCATTTGAGAGACCTTCACAAAAAGTTGAATGCTTTTGAATGTGAGAAATGTAAACTTAAGTTCAGTGGTCGCAAGGCATTTATAGAGCATGAGGCAATTTGTAATGTTGATCCAGACAGTGTTGCCCCAAATCCACCAAGTGAAGAGGAATTGAAAATTCAGACAACATGCATCTTTTGCAAGGAACAATTTCAGTCGAGGGAAGAGTTGCAAGAGCATGAAAACTCGCACGTGTCAGAGAGTGGAGCCTTTAGTTGTCCACACTGCGAATTGTCATTCTTGGAAAAGAGTTTTTGTAAGCTCCACATCTTGACCATTCATAGCCCAGACGAGAACTTGGTGGAAGAGAAGGATGTCAATCCGTTTCAATGTCGCTTGTGTTTGAAAATCCTGAACACCCAAGAGACATACGATTCCCACATGAAGATCCACGACGACGATTCCTTGATCTGCAAAATCTGCAACAAACGCTTCAATTACCCCTACACTCTGAGAAATCACCACATGCTTCACCACTCGGAGGAGTATGCCTTCAAGTGTCCTCACTGTTCGCAGCAGTTCAAGCTGAAGCGTTACCTGACCAAGCACATCGCCGACAAACACGAAGACGCTGCCACACCAAAGGAGAAAGCGGACACGAAAACCTGTAAAATTTGTGACGAGCCTTACGTGTCCAAATTTGACCTCTTGGAGCACATGAAGGAAAATCACGAGCATGTTATCAACACTAACCGTAAAGCCACAGATGATCCCGAGAAGTTTGGCTGTGCCCGCTGTCACAAGGTGTACAACACTGTCGATGACTTCATCATCCATGTGTCCAATCACAGACCCAAGAAGAAACTGGTGTGTGACTTTTGTGGGAACACATTCAACACCAAGTCCAACCTTAACACCCATGTGTAAGTATACTGAAGAGATTTTTATTTGACCATATGTCATTAATATTCAAATATTGAACTATAAATATGAGATACCATAAAGATATTTTTTATTCAAAAAGTTGATAAAAGTTCAGCAAGCTGGTAATTAATTGTATCTATATAAAGTTAGCATTTTTTCTTCAAATTAAAGTTATGATTGGCACACTATTGATCATTACTTCATTATTAGCCACTAATTAATGTCCCTACTTACTTCAGTCTGAAAAGATGTACATACTTATTTCAATTTCCTTCTTTCTTAAATAAAAGAAATAAGGCACAAAATGCTGCAGAAATCAAGTGTATTTAATTTTTCAATCATGATTGTAGGATGCAAGAATGCAAATTGTACTAATGCAAAGTTATTGTTTTTCTTTTGCAGGAGATTGAAGCACAGCACAGTGCGTCCATTTGAATGCAACATCTGCAACAAGAAGTATGCTTTGCGCACCCTTCTGAACCAGCATGTCCGCTTCCAGCACTGCAACGAGAGACCCGTCTCCTGCAACATCTGTGGAAAGGGATTCCGAACCAAGAGTCAGCTCCAGAAACACAGCTACTCCCACCGGGAGAATACCATTGATTGCGAGGCCTGCGAACACAAGAGCTGGACAATGGAGGGATACAAGATCCACTTGGTGGCCACTCATCCAGAGCTGGCAATGGAGAAGAAGATTCATCACTACACTTGTCAGTATTGTAATAGAAAATTTGCCGTGCTTCACCAGTACAAACGTCACCTGGCTATCCACACAGGTAAACTTAAAAAACAAATATTTTAATGAAAAAAGATTGCACGTTTTTTAAAATTTTCTCTTTTCAAGTACAGTGTAGTAAATTCTGAAGGATTTATGTAAGGTCAATATATAAAATGTGATTTACAGTCTAATTTTGTCATTTATTTTTCAGGTCAAAAGCCTCACAAATGCAATCATTGTGACTATGCTTGCTCAAGCCTGGGAACTCTGAACAGTCACATCAAGAGAGTCCATAACCCTTCCAGTCGAATCTTCCAGTGCAACTTCTGCTTCATGACCTTCGCCGAAGCTGGAAAAATGTACCGGCACATGGACACCACGAAACACATTGAGAACTGCCGCCGCAATGGTGTGGACCCACACACCATCAGAGAGGATGTTTCCTACCTCATAAAGAACAAAGAAAACACCACCTCCAGACGGGGCTACAACATGGGACAGGCCATGAAGAAGATGAGACCAACGGAGATCATCATAGAAAATGTAGATCAGATGGAGCCGGAGGTTCAAGTGGAGGCAGTTGTGGAAGATCCAGGGGAGTATTCTCAGGAAGAGCTGAAGATTGAGGTTCCCATGGCGACCTCAGAGGAGGAGGTGACAGAGGTCATTCAAGAGGTCCAGGAGGTGCAGGAAGAAGAGGTCCAGGAGGGGGAACAGCAGATTGAGATCAACAGCGAGGTCCTGCAGCAGATACTGGAGGGAGCTGCTCTGGGGGCAGGCCAGGACCAACTGCCACAGAACATTGAGATCAAGACACAGCTGGATGAGGATGGTATGCAGTGCTTTGTGATTCAGCTGCCAGAGAACTCCGAGTTTACTGTTGTTTAATTATTATAGACTTGATAATTTATTCATGGTGAACAAGTCTTCAATAGTTGATATTTTTTTCATTTGTTAAAGTTGATGTGAAAACTTGTTATATGTGGTTTATGCTACTAGTTTGATTTCCTTTTATATTAAGCCAGTATTCAGTATCTTAAAATCACTTAAATCCATAGGAAAATACTTTTGCTTGATGGTTTAAATATTATTTTTGGGTAGGATAGCATTGGATTCAAAAGGAAAGTTTTTTTTTTCTGTTTTGTAAAGTCTGTAAAGTGTAGTATTAATTATAATTGAACTATTATGAATCAAATGATTTCAATATGATATTCAATTGGCAGTACATGTAATATTTTGTGGAAAATGTGTTATAGGCAGTTGTACCCATTGTAAATAATTCATATAATGTCACTATTGTAATATTACTTTCTAAAACATGTAGGATTTGATTGTAGATTTCTCTGTTTATATCCATGTACTTCCTTGTTTGACTCTTCAGGTACCTCTAGTATATTTGACTCTCTGAACAAGGTACATGTACGACTTGATGGGTTGAAAGTCATTCATAATTTTCTTTTTTGAGTTTAAAGATGTAAAATTATTTACCAATACTGTAGAACTTGTATGGGAAAATGTACCATCGTGTAAAATTGTAAATCTATGTTGAAAACGAGATATTTTTTTAGAGGTAGAGTTGTTATGCAGGTGAATTGATTCATAATACTAAACTGCAAAAAAAAAAAATCAGGTACAATAATGACAGTCTTTTCTGTTCAGCATTTATTTTAATTAACAACTTTTTTATATTTTTTCATGTTATTTAAGCAATACTTGATGTTAAATTAAGAATTTTAAAACATTACACTATACAGTTGTTATCCAATTAAGAACTATTTAACATATTTGACAAACTTTTAATGTCATATCCTAAATTTTACATAGATTTTAAGATAGCTCATTATGAATCTGTACAATTTAAATGAAATTCATTCAGTCTACCTATCTTTAGAATTTTTTTTCTTCAATTTTTGGAAAGAAAAAAGGATTTTTGTGTGTAAAAATTAAAACATCTGTGTTCATTAAAGTTCTGTCAATATTTGATGGTGTTTGTTCGAAATTGATGCTTACAGCCTAATACAAAGTATGATATTTGACTTCCAATTTTTTTTATTTCAAGTACAGAGTAATAAGATAAGAATTTAGATTCTCCTGCAGATATGACATTTTCAGAATACATGCACTCTTTGAAAAAAAAAGATTGATACTGAGGTAACTTAAAAATGTTCATGATCAAGGAAACCAATATATACTCAACAAAAAAAGAAACGCATATTGTTTTACTCGTCAAAGAAATTTTTAGAATGTAAATGAAACAACTATTTTTTAAATCAATGGATACCTGTGACCTATTTAAAGGACAACATGGGGTTTTAAAACCCAAGTGTTGAATTATCTCCCTTGATTAAACATGTTTATGAAAATAGTGTTTTTCATGATTTCTTCTAAATCAGTTGTCTATTTTCATTGATATTTTGTATTTAGAGAAACTTTTTACACTTCTATTAAACCCATATTTAACATTTAATTGCAGTGTTGATACTGCAATGCCACGCCCAAACAAAGATGAATACAACCAGGCTAACGATGATATTAAACCGAGCTACGCAACAGGAAGTTGCAACTGTATTTGAAATAAATCAATGGGCTTTGAAACCTTAAAACTAACGTCTGAAGACCACTATCAAGCCATCCGCATGTAACCACAACCAGACTGGACCCTCAGACAATCCCCTCCCCCCTTCATCACCTCATGCAATTTAGAACTTGCTGTAAAACTGCTGCTATAATTGCTGGGTGATAAAATCTGCATAAAAATGCATAAATTGTTCGCAAGAGACTGAAATGAGATGGTATTCCTCCACAATATCCGTACATTGGAAATCCACTAGCATTGAGACTTTGCACAGTACATATTGTTATGCCCCTTGAATTTGGGGGCAATGAAAATGACATCAACTTGACTTTTCAATTGGCAATATTGATTTTTATCACAACACACTCTAAAATCGCTTATATAATATAAGGTTTAAACTGAAAACTTAGAATTTCATATTATTCTGATTATGCGTTTCTTTTTTTGTTCAGTATACAATGTATTAGAATAATCCCTTACAGCTGGAAACATACTTCAAAGATTGAAAACAAAAACATTGACTTGGAAATTTACTTGGATACTGTAACTCAAAAGTATGCCTCTGGCTAAGAACCAATATCAAGTATGTGATTTTCTGAAAAATGAAACTGGTGTAAAAAATGTAAATTCGTGAATTTTGAATCATTGAAATTTCATGCATAAAAAGATGTAGTTGTGAAACACTATGAGCTCGGCGGCAACAAAGAAAAAAAAATTAGCATACAGGTCACAGTCAAGGTCACAAGGTCAATGATCTTGGTGTCATTTGAAAGAACTTGATTAGTGAAGTATGCATACAAAATATGAAGTCCTTATCTCTCATGGTTCAAAAATTATGGTGAAGGTTCAAAAAAGTTATTTTTAGCATATGACACAGTCAAGGTCACAAGGTCATTGACCTTTGTGTCATGTGAAAGGGCTTAAATAGTGGACTATACAATCCAAATGTCAAGTCTCTATCTTTCTTCTTTCAAAAGTTATGACGAAGGTTAAAGTTTGCCGACAAGTTATATTTAGCGTATAGGTCACAGTCAAGGTCACAAGGTCATTGATCATGGTGTCATTTAAAAGAGCTTAATCAGTGGTGAATGCATACCAAATATGAAGTCTCTATCTTTAATGGTTCAAAAGATATGGCGAAGGTTAAAGTTTGCAGAAAAAAAAACTTTTTCGTATATAGGTCACAGTAAAGGTCACAAGGTCATTGACCATGGTGTCATTTGAAAGAACTTAATTAGTGGAATATGCATACCAAATATGAAGTCTCAACCATTCATGGTTCAAAAGTTATGGCGAAGGTTAAAGTTTGCAGATAAACAGACAGACAGGACAAAAACAATATACGCCTCGGATCTTTCGATTCGGGAGCATAAAGATAAGAAAAAAAATTTCACATGCATTCTAAATGCTAATTGGAACGTCATTAACGTGCATTTTCCCATATTTTCTTAAAATGTTGCAGAAGACATCAATTTTCAATGGTATTTTCAGACAATATTGTCCACAGGCATCGCCCACAAAGATTTTGGAATATGTGATTTTTCGATGTGTTTTGCATATCATATCCAAATTTTAAGTAGGCAACTATTTTGTAAAGGAAAATTCCCCTTAGAAATTGGGCATTTTGAGGCTTTTTCTGTTTGAGATAGAGAAATGCATCAAATTAATGACGTCATGTTCCCAGAATGGTACTCCTTCATGTCATATTCTTTCCTGATCTTTCAAAGTCATAAACTCAACTAATATTTAAGCCAGTTTCAGAACTTTTTAAAAACATTAAATTTTTTAGGGCACAATAAAGCTAAAACCATATCTTCTTCTTTGTAAAAAGGTGTTTGCTAAAAAAATTCTCATGAACAGAACAGATCGTAAAAGTTCGTTGGCTCAGCAAGTCATAGTTACGGCACGCCAAATTCACAAGAATGAGATAATCATAGTTTCACAATCGATAAACTAGGTTTATCGGTTGTAAACTATAGTTTACGGACTGTAAACTATAGTTAACAACGTTAATCTATATTTTACATCTGTAAACTATAGTTAACGCGATGATCTATGTTTCACAACCGTAAACTATACTCAACATGAAAACTATCATTTGCGATTGCAAAACATAGATTATCTGATAAATAACTATAGTTAACGATTTGTAAACTATAGTTTACAAACCGTTAACTATAGTTAACGATCTGATAAATATAGTTTCTAGATTTGTGAAAATATGATTAACAAATTTTAATTATAGTTTACGATTGTAAACTATAGTTTACAAACGTGAATCTATGTTTATCAACAAAATCTATTGTTAACGCTTTATTCAGACAGATAAACTTAGATTAACATTCGTAAACTATAGTTAACGACCGTTAAATATAGTTTCACAGATGAAAACTGTACTTAACGAATCGTTAACTATACTTAACGAATCGTTAACTATAGTTTACGGTTTATAAACTATAGTTTACAGTCGATAAACCTAGTTTATCAATTGTGAAACTAGGTTTATCTCATTTTTGTGAATTTGGCGTGCCATACATAGTGTTCAGACAAGATGTGATTGTGAAACACTGATGCCCCCGTATGGCAACTTATGGCGGGGGTTGAATTCTCTCAAATGCATTTCAAACTCCAAATGTCAAGGTCAAAATTGTACCCAAAGGAAGGTTATAAAAAACTCACCTGTGAAATAGGTAAGCCCTAGTTCTAACTGTTCAAAAGTTGGGACCAAGCTTAAAAATGAGTCAAACTCTTAGGTCAAGGTCAAAAATATTTATACCAGCTGGAAGGTCTTGTCACAATGAACAATATGTGAAGTAGGAAAGCCCTATCTCAAACTGTTCTAAAGTTATGGCGAAGGTTTAAGTGTGGTATTATTTTTTTGTAAAAGTAAGTCAAACTCCAAGGTGAAGAGGTCATATTTTGTGGTACCCCAAAAAAGGTCTTGTCACAAGGAATACACATGTGAAATATAAAAGTCATAGACCCACCCACTGAAAAGTAAAGTTGACAACAGACGGATAGGACAAAAGCAATATACATTGTATCTTTGTGCTCATTTGATCCAGAGGCATAAAAACGGTATATAGTTTTCCTCGTAAACATAAGTAAACAAGATGTATTTGTGAAACACTATGCTCCCGGTGGCAACAACTTTCTAAGAACCAATTTTTAGCAAATAGGTCACATTCAAGGTCACAAGGTCATTGGCCTTGGTGTCAGTTGAAAGTGCTTAATTAGTGGAGTAAGCATATTAAATATGAAGCCTCTATCTCTCATGTGTCAAAAGTTATTGCGAAAGTTCGAAAAAGCTATTTTAAGCATATAGGTCACAGTCAAGGTCACAAGTTCATTGACCTTGGTGTCAATTGAAAGTGCTTAAGTAGTGGAGTATGCATACCAAATATGAAGTCTCTATCTCTCACGGTTCAAAAGTTATGGCGAAGGTTAAAGATGACAACAGACAGACAAACAGATAAACAGACAGACAGGACAAAAACAATATACGCCCCGAATGGCTTCTCAGTAGATTTGATCACTTACCAACTAAAAGTTCATTTCCCAGTGAACTTTTTAACATTGTTGTTTATTACTTATATTTACATTTGAGACAAATTCATGCATTTCGAGTTGAATTGCATTAATAACACGAATACAATATCATCTCGCTCTGCGATTCGGTCGCGCTATGACCTCTGACCCCCAAATAACATTCACACAGAATTGAACATATTGGTTCATCTAAGAAAGATATTTGCAAATGTAAATATTAAGAAGTATATGACATATACAAGTGTAGATCACAGTGACTTAGGATCTGAATTTTATCATTATTACATGTATATGTCAAAGCTTAATTATGCCCCCGTAAACGAAGTTCGGGGAATTATAGTTTTTGTCGCGTGTGTCGAAAAGTAGTTTCTACGACTTTCAATTTTCCCATGTGTATTCTTTCATTATGATGAGACCTTAACATGGGTATAAATACTAGTATACCTAAGAGTTTGACTCATTTATTTTAAACTTGAGCCTTGGTCATATCTTTTCAACAGCGTATACTAGAGCTTTTATATTTGACACGTGACATTTATGTGAGAAAACATTCTCTTTGATACCATGAACGCTAACTTTGACATAGGAATCTAAATCACTTTTAAAAAAAAAAATGTCCTTGGAATAATGTTTGGTGTTTGGGCTTTCATATTTTACATGTACAACAGGGGCGGATCCAGCCATTTTTGAAAGGGGGGGGGGGTTCCAGGGTTTACACACACACACCCTCACACATACTCTCAAGCAAAGATTCAAACACACGTATGGAAAGATCTAAGGTTGTGGTAAATAGAAACTTTGTTTTACGTTCCTTTTTGCTTTGAAAAGGTACTGTACCCCAGTCTGATTAAAGAACAAACACATTTCAAAAACTACCAAAGCCTTAAAATTGAATAGATTTGCAGCATTTCCAAAGAGTAAGAAAAAATTCTTTTAGAATTTGAAAAACTTTTTTGGGGATAGGGTGCAGGTGGGGTTTAAAACAAAGAGTTACAAGTTAGTTCCTTCAAAAGATATATGATCAAAAAAGGGTACATACACAGCCACAGATCGCAGGAATCTTATATCAAATTAAACCTTGCATGTTACTTTTATATATAAAAATAAGTAGAGTATTTTCTACCATTCTCTCATAAAGAAGTAATAGTGAAGTGAATGTAGGAAACTAAATGTGTGAGAATCTATCTTTTCAATCATGTTAGACGTACAAATATTTATTCTCGAAAAACGTTTCATCTCCTCTCTCTCTCTCTCTCTCCACTTGGCAAAAAATAAAAACTTTGATCCGCCATTGTGGCCCCACCCTATCCCCACAGGGTCATGATTTGAACAAACTTGAATCTACACTCCCTGAGGATGCTTCCACATGAGTTTCATCTTTCCTGCCCCTGTGGTTATTGAGAAGAAGATTAAGAAAGATTTGTCCTATATACTCCTATGTAAATATTTGATCCGCCATTGTGGCCCCACCCTACCCCCGGGGGTCATTATTTGAACAAACTGAATCTACACTACCCGAGGATGCTTCCAGATAAGTTTCTTCTTTCCTGGCCCAGTGGTTCTTGAGAAGATTTTAAAAGATTTTTCCTTGTATACTCCTATGTAAAACTTTGATCCGCCATTGTGGCCCCACCCTATCCCCACAGGGTCATGATTTGAACAAACTTGAATCTACATTATCTGAGGATGCTTCCACATGAGTTTCATCTTTCTTGGCCCAGTGGTTCTTGAGAAGAAGATTTAAAAAGATTATCCCTATATACTCCTATGTAAAACTTTGATCGGCCATTGTGGCCCCACCGTACCCCAGGGGTCATGATGTGGACAAACTTGAATCCACACTCCCTGAGGATGCTTCCACATGAGTTTCATCTTTCCTGGCCCAATGGTTCTTGAAAAGAAGATTTTTAAAGATTTGTCCTATATACTCCTGTGTAAAGATTTGATCCGCCATTTTGACCCCACCCTACCCCCGGGAGTCATGATTTGGACAAACTTGAATCTACACTATCTAAGGATGCTTCCACATGATTTTCATCTTTCATGGCCCAATGAGATTTTTAAAGATTTTCCCTATATACTCCTATGTAAAACGTTGATCAGCCATATTGGCCCCACCCTACCTCGGGGGGTTATGATTTGAACAAACTTGAATCTACACTATCTGAGGATGTTTCCACATGAGTTTCATCTTTCCTGACTCAGTGGTTCTTGAAAAGAAGATTTTTAAAGATTTTCCCAATATACTCCTATGTAAAACTTTGATCGACCATTGAGACCCCAACCTTCCCCCAGGGGTCATGATTCGAACAAACTTGAATCTACACTACCTGAGGATGCTTCCACATGAGTTTCATCTTTCCTGGCCCAGTGGTTCTTGAGAAGAAGATTTTTAAAGATTTTCCCTATATACTCCTTTGTAAAACTTTGATCCGCCATTGTGGCCCCACCCTATCCCCGGGGTCATTATTTGAACAAACTTGAATCTACACTATCTGAGGATGCTTCCACAAGAGTTTCATCTTTCTTGGCCCAGTGGCTCTTAAGAAGAAGATTTCTTAAAAATGGCATTAATTTTTCACTAATTCATGATTATCTCCCCTTGGAAGAGGGCGTGGCCCTTCATTTGAACAAGCTTGAATCCCCTTCACTTAAGGATACTTTGTGGCATGTTTGGTTGAAATTGTCCCAGTGGGTATAGAGAAGAAAAAGAAAAAATGAAAAGTTTACGACGACAACGACGACGACGACGACAACACCAACGACAACGTTAAAAGCTCACCGTATACTTTGTTTCGTATTCTTACCTAAAAGTACCATGTGATTTTAATGCTAAAAGATAGGCATACCATAACTCTTCAATAAATACTTCAACTATTTTTATTCGACTGTTTAATGGGTCAGTTTAATGTTAAATTATATATTATATATATATTACACAATTCTACTTACTTTAAAGGACAGGGGTTTAGATTTATCCCACATCGGAAGTTTAAACCAGACATCACATATGTAATGAGAAAAGAATATGCATTGCTACATTGTAGATCAAAATCTATTCCACTATGTTACTATCATTGATAGAAATTAAATTTCCTTTTAAAATACTCATGCATAAAAAAAATCAGAAATACTCACATGTTGCTTTAACTGCGTATATCCTCAAACAAAATTCAGTCCTTTGTCTTTGTTCTCTACATCTTGCGCGCGAGGAAAGCTGACCTTGAAAGAACTTAATTTTTTTTTTTTTGAAGTATGCATACCAAATATGAAGTCTCTATCTTTTATGGTTCGAAACTTATTGCGAAGGTTAAAGTTTGCAGAAAAAAAATTCTCGCATATAGGCCACAGTCAAGGTCACAAGGTCATTGACCTTGGTGTCTCTTGAAAGAGCTTAATACCGTATAAGTGGAAATTTTAGCGAGACGCAAATTTAGCGATTTGTCCTGAAAAACTGGTAATCTATTTTTAGCGAGATGTTATTTTAGCGATTTTAAGATGTATGTTAAAGAAGTTATAACAAATGAAATGCAATTAATTTTTAGCGATATTCAATTTTAGCGATCTTGGCACCCTCGCTAATAATGCCAAAATTAAATCCTCGCTAAAAATTCTACTTATACGTAAGTGGAGTATGCATACAAAGTGTGAAGTCTCTATCTTTCAAGGTTCAAAAGTTATGGCGATGGTTAAAGTTTGCAAACATACAAAGAAACAGACAGACAGAACAAAAACAATATACTAGTACGCTCCGGATCTATCGATCCAGGCGAATAAAAAAATAGGTGTGGTTCATAATTAGCTAATTGTTCGTATAAATTTACGAGAGTTTTCATTGGCTTTCGTCATTGATTGTGACGTCACGTTTCTCGGTAGGCCTAAGTTGTGTTGTGGTTAGGTCTCATTCCAACGACATTAGTCGAAGAGTTCGGACACTTTTATGTATTGAGAAGATTTTTCTGCAATTTCTACTGCTATATCAAAATAAATGGCACCGAAGATGCCGGAAAGAAAGACTAAGAGGGTAATGCCTCATTTTGTGTGTTTTGTAGCAAAGAAAGAGTTGATTTATTGTTTTCCACATTTTGCATTTTCAAGGGGGAAAGGTTGAAGGGGGGGGGGGGGTGAAGCTTATTGTTAAACGTAGTCTTTTCTTTACCCTCTCTCTTCTTAACTTTTCCATTTTCTTGGTAACATGTATTACAAAAGAAACCAATACAGATATATGAAACAAAATGTCAAACATTCTAGTACTTTATTTAATTTTTGTCAAAATTAAACATAATAAATATTATGTTATTTGGTCATGGTTTTGTTTATGAAACTGTTTTGAAAATCTATTAATCATGTATTTCGAAATTCGCACACACTGTCACTAAGATACGGCTGCCAATGCTACAAAGACGGATTTTTTGTGTTTGTTTATAGTGTTTTTATATTTATAGAAATGTCTGATGTTAATATTTAATTTTAGTGGATAATTATTCTTTCTTTTTTTAAGTTTTCAAAATGCTTGAAATTAATACATAAAAGACAAAAATAATACACATATATTTTCCTAGCTTTACATTCTGTACGTTGCTAGTGGTAACGTCACATTTTTCCTTGCTGCTGTTCAGGGGCGGATCCAAAAAATTTTTCTAGGGGGGGGGGGG
>PRKT01000598.1:0-12480 GCA_003671525.1 Saccostrea glomerata | reverse complement strand
CTTTTTTTGGGGGGGGGGGGGTTTGACTTCTATTGTCTCAAATCTTTCACTTTTTATACCATTTCACACATATTCGCGTTTACCAGGGGGGTCAGCGTTTTCCAAGGGGGGTCCATGGTAACTGTTTTCTTGCTTAATTATATACATTTTTTAACCTTTTTAATTCCAGGAGGGGGGGCTGACCCCCCTTCCCCCCTCTAGATCCACGCATGCTGTTTAATAAAAACGTAAGGTTACAGTGTGTTTTTCATATTTTGGCAACTGATATGAACTTTTTAATAAGGTACCAAGAGATCAAAATGGCCATTATTATTATAATTTCTAAAATACTTAGTCTCTTCTTTTATTTTTCCCCCAGAAAATACACATTTTTTTTTCATTGAAAACATGCACTTAAAATGATTAAGAGATAGGCAATACTGACTTTTTTTCATAAGCAATCGCATTGTATGAGCCTGAGAATTAGTTACGTCCAAGTCTACATTGCTGTTAAAATCAAATAAGTTAACACCATAGGTAAGGCTTTAGTAAGAAAGATACGCAATTGCATGCTACGCACGAACAATGTTTAAAATGAGACAAACTATAACACAAATATATCAACAATTTCAAAGTCATAATTTTGCAAGTTTTAAAATCGATACAATATTGTCAGGAAATGCAATTCAACATTTCTTCCGAGTGCTTACTGACGTTTTTCATATTGATTGTTATGCCACTGTTTATACACACCCAAATTTTCCTGTTTTACCCGATCATGACAAGGCTGGTGTGAACGCTTGACAGGGGATGCTTACTCCTCCATATGGCACCTGATCCCACTTTTAATACTTTTAGAGGCCCGAGTTTGCTCAACTCAGGAGTTGTATTTTTAAAACGGACATTTCAGCTTGATTGCTGTTCGTTAAATGCATTTTTCGTTTGCTTGTCCATGTTTCATTTCAAATTTTAAAGCAATAATTCTATACAATATAAGAGATTTAGATATCGACTTGGTATTTCTTATTGTGTAATTTTTAATGTATTGGCATATTTTTATATCAGTTACAACAACCTTTTCTTATCACTATTTTTTTTAATTCACCACAATTTTGCAACGGAATGAAACCATATAGCAGCAAACTTACTGTTTGACACGATTAAAAACGTTTTTGACATCTTTTTATTAAAATTTCATAAAATTTAGAAAGCTCAAGGTTTTGTTTAAGGTAAATCTGTTTTGAATAGACTTATCGAAATTCCCTATTTTTTTGTTATCAATTTTAATTGTTGGGGTTAATCTAGCTATTTTAAAACACAGCACCAAATTTTTTTCAATTAAGTCACAAAAAAAAATTTCAAAATTGAATCATATTTTTTTGTTTTCTTTGAAAAAAAATAGGTGTCACAAATTCATTATTAGCCTTGAGTGTTCGTAAAAATTTACGCGAGTTTTATTGGCTTTCGTCATTGATTGTGACGTCACGTTTCTCGGTAGACCTAAGTTATGTTGTGGTTACGCCTCATTCCAACGACATAAGTCGAAGAGAACGGACGCCTTTTTGTATCGAAGAGATTTTTCTGCAATTTCTACTGCTATATTTAAATAAATGGCACTGAAGATGCCGGAAAGAAAGACTAAGAGGGTAAAGCCTCATTTTGTGTGTTTTAGAGCAAAGAAATACTTGATTTATTGTCGTTTTTCACATTTTCACTGGGATGGGGGGGGGGGGGGTGTGAAGATTAAAGTTAAACGAACTTTTGTTAGTATCCTCTCTCTTCTTCAGCTTTTCGTTTTCTTTTTTTAATGTTTGCCGGTTTTTTTTTTGTTAAAAAAAAAGTCGGAGGGGTAGGGATGGGGGTTCAAATTATACCTTTTCTTGTAATGTATTACAAAATAAAGCAAGAAAAGATATAAGAGTCACGATGTAAAGCATTTTAGTTCTTTATATGATTTAATTTTTGTCATAAATAAACATAAATATTTTAATATTTGGTCATAGTTTTCTTCTAAAATTGTTTTGATGTACTATTGCTGCAAAGATATGGTCTCCAACGACAACATTGTGGGACTTGTAGTGTCTTTACATTTATAGCAAATGTTTGATGTTAATATGAGTTAAATTTTATTATTTTCCTTCCTTTTTTTCAGTATTCGAAAAAAATAATTAAAAAGAAACAGAAAGAAATTAGAAACTTTTTCCTAGCTTTACATTCTGTACGTTGCTAGTGGTAACGTCACATTTTTTCCAAGATGCTACCTGCTTAATACACGTAATAAAAACTTGCGGTTACACGTGTTGTTTTTAAATTTTGACAATTTGACCTTTCTACAAAGGGACTAAGAGATTTATATCCACATATATTTCTAACATATTTTTTTAATTATACATTATTTCAGCGAAGTCAGACCCTACAATAATTAGATAGCCTATTTTAAAATAGCTAAAATAGCATCTCGCTAAAAATAAATTACCAGTTTTTAAGGACAAATCGCTAAATTTGCGTCTCGCTAAAATTTCCACTTATACATTATTAAATAGTCTAATCAGTACTAATTTGTTTATGTAGGCCCCATATTTAAATTTTTAAGCCAATGTACTTTTGTAGTGATTTTTTTTCAATGCATCTTGTACTATTGCATACATATATAATGATGACCCCATGTAGTTTGATCTACTTCTTCACTTGGC
Organism: Saccostrea glomerata; assembly: GCA_003671525.1. Lineage (NCBI taxonomy): Eukaryota > Metazoa > Mollusca > Bivalvia > Ostreida > Ostreidae > Saccostrea > Saccostrea glomerata. Next base: position 9,808 of record PRKT01000598.1, on the reverse strand, counting down.
ACATAAAAATTTGTTAGTAATTGATATTGTTGTCGCTGGTTTAAATTCACTAAACTCAGTCAATATATCTAGATCTGGGGCCATAAAACATAAACAAGCTCACTTTTAATCTTGTTCTCACTTTAATCAAAGAAATTAATAGAAAAATAAGTGTGCTCATCTAAATTTCATGGCCACAGGACTGTGTATCAGTACTTGAGGCTGCCTCTGTTATAATAAACTTTTAATTTAATAACTTTATTCATGGAAGTGATTCAAATTCAATGGAATTAAGGACAGTGGGCTTTGTATACTTTGATTGATAGAACTTAATTATTGTATGATCTTAATAACAGTGTATGATTTAAAAAAAACTATTATCTTACTAAGTTTTGTTTTTATAATGTCCCTGTAGTTACTCAAGTAAATATGGACAAAAACCTGAAGTTAACCTCAACTGGAATCCAGTGCAACAGAGATCTAGAGGATGGTATTGGAAAACAGCATCCATGTCAAAAAAAGATGAGGCATTAACCATTTACTGAGAGAGCAGACCCCACTGAAGTTTTCAGTGCATGATGACTCTATTGATGAATATTCATCAGAAGTAGACGAAAAAGACCCTGACCCTGACTTTGAACCAAGTTTTTCAGATGACTGTCAGTCTAACTCATCAATAAATGAAAAGTAAGCTGTACAATATATTTTGGAAAATTACCATTTCCTTATACATGTACATGTATTTTTATCACTTGCATATACATGTAAATACATATCTATGAGAATAATATCAAAGTAAGTACTTTTAAAATATTTAATTTTTTTAATGTCAAGTACACAGGACATTATAATGATTATGCATATAATATCATTGACATCAACCTAAAATTTAAAAAAAAAACCAAAACCAAAAAAACCCATGTCAACCTAAAAAAAAAAAACCTATGAAATTAATCACATATGTATATTTAATACTACATTAGTGTATTCACAAGATTTTGAATATACATCACAAGATTTTGAATATACATCACAAGATTTCGAACATACATCACAAGATTTTGAATATACATCACAAGATTATCGAATATAGCAACGTTTGACATGCCATATGCATGTTAATTGGCATGATTGTAATAAGCAGTTCGTCCTCTACCAAACCAATAAAATTGCGGTTCCCTAGTACATGTAGATTACAAAGTGAAAAGTTCTTTATCGAAACCTTCTTCTCTGCTCCTGGGTATTAAACAAATGAACAAACTTCTGTATAGTTATAAAGAGGAATTGTTTCTCTTCCAAAACTATGAATTTCTTGCATATGGCCCTTGGGTCAGAGGTTCTGGTGTTAGGTTGGGGCTCTTGATTATAGTAAAAATGCACTAATTCTTTGAAACTCTTCTTCTCTACTCCTGGGTATTAAACTTACTACACACATAGTTATAATTAGGAATTGCGGCTCTTCCAAAATAGTGAATTTTATGGCGCCAGGGTAAGGGGTTCTGGTGTAATTGTAGGGCTATATAAATTATAAAGTGAAAATGCATTCTTCACCTCAGCTTCTGGATATTAAGCCAGTGAACTACTTGGTGTTTATATCGTTATGATGAGGAAAAATTTCAAAATTATGAATTTTATGGCCACTGGGTCAGGGGCTCTTATGTTAATTAAGATGAGGTTATATAGATTAAACATATATAGTGAAAGTGCATTTTTTCTGAAAATCTTCCTTGCTCCTGGGTTTAAAACCAGTGAACAGTGTACAAAGTTAGTGTCTCTTTCAAAATTGTGATTTTTATGGCCCCAGGGTCAGGGGTTCCATTGCTAGGGTGAGGTTATTTTGATTATATATTGTATAGTGAAATACACTAATTCTTTTTTATTAAAAACACCTTCTCTGCTCTTGGGTATTTTTCTGATAAATCTAAGTATATTGCTATGATGAGCAATTTTGCTTCTTCCGGAAATTATGAATTTCAAGGCCCTTGTGTCAGGGGAACCATGGGGTTGGGGTGTGTGTGTAGATTACATACTGAAAATAAATTAAGGCTTTAAAATTTGTTCCTTAATTGGTATTAATAAAACATGAATAATGAGCAGATCAGCAAGGTTGCCTTAATTTTAAAAAATTGTGAATTGTGTGTAATCCTGTGGGGTGGAGTACTTTATAGTAACTGGTTATATAGTGGGAATGCATTTTTAGCTCATTTGAGCTGAAGGCTCAAGTGAGCTTTTCTGATCAGAATTTGTCTGTTGTCTGTCGTTGTAGTTGGCATCGTTCACTTTTCACATTTTCATCTTCTTAAGAATCACTGGGCTAATTTCAACCAAACTTGCCACAACGTGTCCTTGGGTGATGGGAATTCAAGTTTGTTCAAATGAAGTACCAAGCCCTCCTCCAAGGGGAGATAATTATGAATTAATGAAAAATAAATGTTATCTTTTAAAAATCTTCTCCAGAACCATTGGGCCAGGAAAGATGAAACTCATGTGGAAGCATCCTCAGGTAGTGTAGATTCAAGTTTGCAGGGCCACAACGAATCAAAGGTTTGCTTAGGAATATATACAAAACATCTTTAAAAATCTTCTCTAGAATCATTGGGACAGATCAGATGAAACTCATGTGGAAGCATCCTCAGGTAGTGTAGCGGAGCCACAATGGCTGATCCAAGTTTTACATAGTAATATACAGGAAAAATCTTTCAAAAGTCTTCTTCTCCAAAACCTTTGGTCCAGATAAGATGAAACTCATGGGGAAGCATCTTCAGGTAAAGTAGATTCAAGTTTATTTAAATCATGACCCCCGCTGATCAAAGCTTTACAATATAGGAATATATGGCACGCCAAATTCACAAAAATGAGATAAACCTAGTTTTACAATTGATAAACTAGGTTTATCGACTGTAAACTATAGTTTACAAATCGTAAACTATAGTTAACGATTCGTTAAGTATAGTTAACGATTCGTTAAGTATAGTTTTCATTTGTAAAACTATATTTAACGGTTGTTAACTATAGTTTACGAATGATAATCTAAGTTTATCTGTCTGTAATAAGCGTTAACAATAGATTTTGTTGATAAACATAGATTCACGTTTGTAAACTATAGTTTACAATCGTAAACTATAGTTAAGAGTTGTTAATCATAGTTTCACAAATCGTGAAACTATATTTATCAGATCGTTAACTATAGTTAACGGTTTGTAAACTATAGTTTACAAATCGTGAAACTGTATTTATCAGATAATCTATGTTTTGCAATCGCAAATGATAGTTTTCGGTGTTAAGTATAGTTTACGGTTGTGAAACATAGATTATCGCGTTAACTATAGTTTACAGATGCAAAATATAGATTAACGTTGTTAACTATAGTTTACAGTCCGTAAACTATAGTTTACAACCGATAAACCTAGTTTATCGATTGTGAAACTATGATTATCTCATTTTTGTGAATTTGGCGTGCCATAGGAATACGTTGGGAAATTCTTTTTAAAATCTTCTCACTATCAGCAAGGCCATACATGTAATTGATGATATTTATATGGAAGCATTCTCAGGTGGTGTAGATTCAAGTTTGTTCAAAACATAACTCCCGGGGGTAGGGTAGGGCCACAATGGACGATTAAAGTTTCACATAGAAATATATACTGTAAAATCACAAATTTTCGTGGTTTGAGGAAAATCTCTTGGTTTGTGGGGATTTGATTTCGTGGATCAAGAATAAATTAGTATACTTATGTATGTGACATTTTACATTTCGTAGTTGACATGAATTCGTGGGTCTGATCATACCTCGAAAACAACGAAAATTAAACCCCCACGAAAGTTTGTGATTTCACAGTAGGTAAAATCTTAAAAAATCTTCTCAAGAACAGTGAAGACAAACCTCTGCAGGTAATGTAGATTCAAGTTTATACAAATCATGGCCCCAGAGGATAGGATGGGTTCACATTGGATGATCAAAGTTTAACAAAGCTAGAAATTATATGGGGAAAAATATCTAAAAATATTCTTAAGAACACCAAAGCAATGATTGTTCATATTTCTGTGAAAGCATCCACAGGTAGTGTAGATTGAAGTTTGTTCAAAATCATGACCCCCTGGGTGGAGTCACAATGGACAATCAAAGTTTAACATAGGAGTATATACAAATGTAGGGTAAGAACAGCAAAGCCATGGTTTGTCATATTTACTTTTGGAGCAACCTCAGATTGTAGTTTTTTTCAAATTGTACCCCCCCTCTCCTTCCCCTTCTATGGGTAAGTCCGGACCACTCATGCAATTAAGCTGTTTAATACTAAAATAATTTTTTTCTTTTTTCGTAGCCACAGTATTCAGGTGAGCGATTTGGCCCATGGGCCTCTTGTTCTTTGTTCCTTTGTAAATGGAAATAACTATTGTTATTTGAACACTAGTCGATCGAGTCGCCCGCGTGGCGCAGTGGTAAAAGCGTCTGCTCTAGAGTCGCAAAGTAAAGATTTGATCCTTGCGTCGCAGGTTCGAATCCCACTTCGGGACTTGGAGATCGTATAAACCGAGGTTCCGTATCGCATTTGATGCTGACACAAAAAAGATTCCTCACTGCTCAATGGCCCTAAGTGCCGAATATAAGTCAAAATTTGCAGCTCTCCATCGGCAAGTGGTGGCATCCTCTTTATAAAGGGAACTATTTCTAATGTTACAATGCTGATCAACACACAAAACTCATTATATACCTAAAAACTGTCAACAATATTCCAATATTCGACACCTAACATCTTCGCTAGCCAAGGGTTTCCGATCCGATACCTACTCTACAACAGTAGATTTCGGATCGGAAACCCTTGGCTAGCGAAGATGGACACCTAATTGATATAAACATGTTCTAATGGGAGAATACTTTCTGATTATTATGCTATTTCATTTTATCCCAAAATAAAAATAATATATAACAAGAACTATACGTATTAATTTTTATTTCATATTTATTTGAAAAAAATGTTCAAGTACATGTATTAACAATATGTGTTAAATTTTAAAAAAAACAGTAATATTATTAAATGGAGTTATCAAGAAAATGCCAAAAATATAAATAGATGTTATTAGAAAATAGAAGTGCATAACAAAAAAAGCAAATAAGAAAGAGTGAATTTTCAAAGTAAATGTAGAAAAAAGTTAGATCTAAAATTTCCAATAAAATATAAATCTATGAAATATTTGATGACATGCATTTTAAATCATTATCTATAATCAAAAATATTTACACTGATTCAGGATCAACTATGTACACATAATTATATACAACAAACTACTGAAACAATTACCTGTGCAAGAATATGTCTGAATAATACTTTGAAAAGAATTGTACAACAACCCCCCCTCCAAAAAAAAATTATACACGTCAGAAGTCAAACGTCAAATTCTTGCACAAGTAAAAACAAACTGAGGCTTACACACTCAAGGCGCAAAACCTCCTGGTCAGACTATCAATTTTAATCTCCACTGGAGTTAGCTACAAAACACACAAGGTACTTTATAATATACATGTATACAAGAATATTTTATATATATTTGTCAATTATAGCTAAAGACGTTGTTGTACAGGATATGCCCAAAGCTTAATGCATACCGAAGCGGACTTTAGCCTTTTAGAAGGAGTGAAACGGCGGCGTCGCCTCTTCCGTTTCGCAGACTGGCCCTAAAATCAACAAAAATTATGCGAACTGAATATACATACACTAAAATTGGATTTTGTTCTCATTATAAAGATGACTGTGATTAATGCAAAGTAGTATCAAAGGTTAGGTTCATTTAATTAAGCAATGATTACCATGATGATTATACCTACCCTTTCACTGACAGCTCTCTGTTCATCACAGGGGGACATGGCAGGAGCCTTCACTGTCTTAGAGGGAACAATAGTGACAGCATTCTCTGTACGAGTAGGGGAATTAGCAGGATCCTTCACTTTCACAGAAGGAACAGTAGTGACAGCATGCTGTCCAGCAGAAGTGTATTTGGCAGCAGTCTTGGCTGTCACAGAGGATGCAACCTGAAAAGTCAGTAACACCATGTATAATTTCATTTGTGGAACTGAGGAAAAAAAGTCTGAATCATCAAGAAGTTCTTTTTTGGAATTTTCACTTTCCCTCCTTGAAATTAAAATTAATGGGATTCGCACATGTTAAAATGAAATTTGCCTCTTCTACTTACATGTACATGAGCCTCCCTAAGAGTCAATATATGTGACATTGTTATCTTAATTTATTTTGTGTAGCAATGATGACCAAAAACTTGTCATTACCTTATCAGTGACAAGATTCTGTTCTTTGCAAGGAGGATTTGAGGGAGTGTTGGCAGTTGGGGAGGGTCTAGTTGTGACAGATTGTTGTCCATCAGAGGCGGGAGGGCTGGGACAAGTTTCATTCCTCCAAGAGGATGCTATTTTAACCTGAAAAGACAATTTTTTAATACAGTGTGGTTTAAAATCTTGATGAATTTTCTTTCGACAATAATATCAAACATGTACACTGTCAAAAGTTTGATAAATAAAGATCACATATCCATTTATGTATTTATATAATATAAAAGAACTTACATCAGCAGTAACTGTTGCATCTTTCTCTTGAATTGGTGTGGACTAGAAAAAAGGTGTTTGAAAAGACAGAATGACATTTAAGAAACAGTTTCATTTTGTGTTGCTATTCCAAGTAATCTCTTTAACAACAGTTTGGGACTTCATAACATTTTTTTAGATTATAAATTTCATATGATGCTTGTTTGTTTATTATTGTTTTTGTTTGTTTTTAAAATTTGACATGGTATAACAAATTGTTCTTTAGCAAGGACTCTACTCCCTTCTCTTGCAATTAAAATTGATGGCATCTTAAAGATGGTGATAAATATAAAGGAAATGTCAGGCGGGCTTCGATCCACTACATCATATTTTACTAAATAACTTGCTTAGTTACTCATTTAACAAATGATTTTAAAAATTCTATACCTTAACCTCTGTCTCTTCATAGTGAACTGCAGAGCTGAGTTTCTTAATGTGTACAGGCTTGTCAACATCCCCTAGAGCCAATACAACTGTCAATAGCTTCGCCAACTCCTCGACCTCTCTATGTCTAACAGTCGGAGAGGACACGCCTCCCACCTAATGAACAAGTTACACCTTGTGAAAGCGCTACCTTAACAACAATCAAACGTTTCCTTTAAGACAGTAGTTTCAAATATTCTTCTAACTTTGGTAAGAATTCATCAAATCTACAGAATCTGGTTTTTAATATAAAAGAATCACTTACATCACCAGCAGCCTTTGTGTCTGGCACTGGTGTGGACTATGATCAGAAAAAAGGAAAAATATAACAAACTCTTACTAATATGAAAAGATGAAAAGACAATTTTTTTTTATTATAGGTTACAAATAATTGTTAATATGATATTACAAATCGGAGTTGTTTTCATCATTAATTCCACTCCCATCTGTTGCAACTAAAAATTTATGACATTTAAAGCGGCTGATAGGAGTAAAAAAAAAAAACCAAGGCTTCGATCTAAGAAATCATATTTTACTTTCTTATTTGACAAATGACAATAATTAAGTTCTATACCTTAACCTCTGTCTCTTTCGGAGGAGTTACAGAGCTGAGGTTCTTAATGTGTACAGGCTTGTTAGCATCCCCGAGAGTCATCAAAACTGACAATAGCCCCGCCAACTCCTCAACCTCTCCGGCCGTGATCTGAATAGAAATATACAGTACATTGGGAATTTATTTTATGTTTCCATATAAAAAAAGGAAATGTATTAGTATATATATATATATATATATATATATATAATTATATATATGGTAAACGTTTAGCATTATTGCGGTGTTTTCTTAATTCCACCTACCTTGTCACTGACATCTTTCTGTTCATGGGAGGAAGGGTTAGGGTGAGTCTTGGCGGTTGGGGAGGGTTCTGTATTGACCGCTTGGTGTTCATTAAGAGTGGGATTGAGGCCAGTCTCAGTGGTGAAAGAGGAGGTGACTTCAACCTGGTAATAAAGTCTCACCCTTATTTCAAGCATCATATTAATACGCTTCAATAAAGCAACATTCTCATCTTTAAAAAAAAAAGGGAAAACAAAAAGTAACTATTTAATTTTTTTTTTGGTGAGTAAATTACAAAACTTTAGTGCTATGTTTTAAAATGGCAAGATTAACCTCAACAATTACAAGTTACCATGGGCCACATCGCTCACCTGAGCACTGTGGCTAGTCTGCATAAAAGCAGAAATTAGTTTATTATTGAAAAGTTTTAACCAAAAAGTAGTCTCAACCATTCCTTAAAGGTAAGAGGATACTATAGTATGATTTGCACAAACTTGTATCTACACTACCCTAGAATGCTTCCATATAAATACATGTATGACCAATAATGGCTTTGCTATTCTTGAGAAGATTCTTAAAGAATTTTCCTAGATATATTTCTATGAAAAAACTTTGGTCGGCCATTGTAGCCCCGTCCTACCCCCGGGGGACAGGATTTGAACAAACTTGAATCTACACTACCTGAGAATGTTTCCATATAAATATGATCAATCATGGCTTTTTTATTCTTGGGAAGAAGATTTTTAAAGAATTTTCCTATATATTTCTATGTAAAAATTTGGTCGGCCATTGTGGCCCCGCCCTACCCCTGGGGGTCATGATTTGCACAAACTTGAATCTACACTACCTGAGGATGCTTCCGTATAAATATGATCATCATGGCTTTGTTTTTCTTGAGAAGAAGATTTTTTAAAGAATTTTCCTTGATGTTTCTATATAAAACTTTGATCTGCTATTGTGGCCCCACCCTACCCCTGGGGATCATGATTTGAACAAACTTGAGTCTACACAATTGGAGGATGCTTCCATATAAGTTTCATCTTTCCTGGCACAGTGGTTCTTGAGAAGAAGATTTTTTTTAAAATGCCATTAATTTTTCACTAATTCATATTTATATCCCCTTTGAAGAGGGCTTGGTCCTTCATTTGAACAAACTTAAACCCCTTTACCCAAGGATACTTTGTGGCAAGTTTGATTGAAATTGGTCCAGTGGTTCTTGAGAAGAAGATGAAAATGTGAAAAGTTAACAACAACGACGACAGACGACGGACAAATTTTGATCAGAAAAGCTCACTTGAGCCTTCGGCTCAGGTGAACTAAAAATTGATAAACACAAACATTTAGATTTCGATACGTCTGCTCTGTATGGATAATCCGCATAAAGGCTTGGGCTTTTGATTTCTACATCAAATATGAAAATGTCCAAAACATTTTTTTTTGTGCAAAACAGAAAGTTTGTTGCATAGTTTCATTCCGTTGCAAAATTGTGCAAAAATGGAGAATTGAATCATCAGAACTTGTTTTGTTACAATTCATTTATAATTCTTACATATACCTTGCTTGGAAACCGGTGATGAAAAACAGAAGAAAAGATTATCTTAACTGTTATAGAAAATATGCCAATAAATATCGCAATACAGTTAAAAATTGCAATATATCACAATAAAAAATTCCTAGTCGATTCCCAGACCTAAAATATTTTAATATTACTGCTTTCAAAAACATTGTATCGACCATAGAAATTTAAACCTGTAAACGAGACTGTTAATATCATTGTTTTATCGACTTGTTTGTCAATACTTTGCCTCGTTTTAAACATTGTTCGCACGAAGAGCATGTTCTTATGTATCCTACCCTACCAACCCATTAATAAAGCCTTATCTAGGGTGTTAACTTATTTGATATAATAAACCGAATTGTAGATTGAACTTCAGGCTCATAAAATGCTCTTGCTTGGAAAAAAGAGTTGGTATATA
>PRKT01000597.1:295831-325490 GCA_003671525.1 Saccostrea glomerata | reverse complement strand
AATGACCCTCTTGAAACATGACATGGACACCGATGATGTTTTAATACTCATATAATAATAATGAATTGTTGTATGTTAAGTTTATTTACTTCACTTATACATGTATATTTTCAAAATTTACAGCATACAAAATTCACAGTAATTTGGCGTTTCTGAAAAGGAAAAACATATTAGATATAGCTGCTTATAAGTATTCCCTCTTCATTTTATTGCATTCATTTCAATCCAAAATCTATAAATTAAAAAAAATGTAACATAAGAAATAGTCCTTCTTTTCGTCAGGTTTAATTGTTTATATTTCATTTATAAAGAAAAAAAAGTTTGTTTGCTCTTTCCTGACCAACAGTCTAAAAACGGTGTGATTCAAATTATCATTGAAAAATTGATAGGAAACAATAATCTTTAACAATTCCCCTGAATGTTCATATTATTCATACAAATACATGTCGAAATTTTAATTAAAGAAAATCCCACTTACCTACCGACCTTATTTCTTTATTTGAGTAGATCGGGAGCAAACGAACAATTGAAAATAGGGTCTTATGAGGCATGCTTACCGTGAAACCTCATTTTAATTATTATAACACATATTCGTTTTTAAAGTCCACAAACTAAATGTAATTCCATTATGCTTTTAGCAGTTTCAGAAAAAAAAATCATAGAATTAAATTCCATTGACTTTATTAAATAAAAAGATACGAAAGACGAATTTTGTTTATGTCATGTTTTTATCTCCAGATAAGTTTTTATGTTGGGTGTTAAAAAAAAAGTCCCATCGAATCGACAACTTTTTGTTAAGCCTTGGATTCGAACCCGTGACATTAGGATGAACTTTTTTTCTTTTCTTTCTTTTTTTTTTTTTTTTTTTTTTTTTTTTTTTTTTTTTTTTTTTTTATAAAATATGTTATTAAAAGAAAAAAAAACTCCTTACTTAGCGACTGAGATTAGAGCAGACGCTCAAACCACTGCACGAGGCGGGCGACAACATGATCATTGTCTACACAAAAAACTCACCTAGAAACGCTTTACCATCATCTTTGTCTCCATAATATCCGACCCTTTATGGACAATGCGAAACCAAGGTTGAAACCAGTCTGTTGAGGCCCAATGTCCATTAAGGAAGGCGTAGTAGCAAGCAGAAAACCACCTCCCCCCGCCGGAGCTCTCAGCACAGTTAGAAGTACCCGCCCTATCGTGATCTCTGTCCCAAGTAGAAAAGAACTTCCCTCCTGCACCCCATTCTTGCATCTTGTCACCTATAGAGAAAAATCAAAACATAGTTAAACTTCTTTATCTCGAGTCGCCCGCGTGGCGCAGTGGTTAGAGCGTCTGCTCTAGAGTCGCAAAGTAAGGAGTCAATCCTTAAGTTACGTCGCGGGTTCGAATCCAACTGTGGGACGTGGAGACAGGTCCTTCAAATGAGACCATATAAACCGAGGTCCCGTGTCGCAGTAGGTGCTGGCACGAAAAAGATCTCTGCCTGCTCAATGGCCCCGAGTGCCGAGTATAGAATAAAATTTGCAGCTCTCCATCGGCAAGTGGTGGCGTCTCCATATGAGTGAAAAATTCTCGAGAGCTAAGTTAAACAATATACAATCAATCAATCAAGCTTTTTCTCGAACAGCAATATCTGACATGTTAGGAAACTTTTCTTATCGAAAATTAATTTTCTGTATGAATTAGAGAAATGCCCTATAGTCATCTACAGAGTTAGAGGCTATATAGTTTAACCTCATTATCTTGAACACCGATATTTCGAATGTTAGTGAACTTTATTTTCTAGAGAACAAATTTTCTGAATGTAAAGAAATGTTATCTAGTCAACAAAAGAGTAAAAGCAAAATAAAGTTGAACCTAGTATTGTGGAACACTGTTCTGAATGCTAGGGGATGTTAGAGATATGTCAATACCTAAATGAGTATCAATGAAACATGGAGATAAAGAACAGTATTCAAGATCAAAAGTCCATAAAACAATACAAATAGGAGCACAGCAAACACAGACCTCCAACACATCAGAAGTGGGATTAAGTGCCACGGAAGAGCAATCAAACAATACAAAATAAGAGCAGAGCAAACACGGATCTCCCGAACATCAGAGATTGGGATCAGGTGCCATGGAGGAGTGAGCATCCTCTGTCAACCGGTCACACCCGCTGTGTGCTCCTTGTAATGATCAGAAAATTACGACAAAATCCGTTGTCAAATCAGTGTATAAATAATGGACTAAATATTAGTATGAAAAACGTCAGTCAGCATTTGACTAAACTAACAATCAACCAATCCTTCTCTTTCTCTTGACTGTTATTTACCAATTATTATATGAATCATACCTAAGGTTCCAGTTGGAGTTCCAGACAAATCGAGTTTGTACTTTTCTGTTTCATTTGATATTGAGAACCTCTCATATACCTCATATAATGTTGTGCCATTCACCAGAGTTATCGAGACATAGAGAGAAGAGTCGTTTCCCTTTGTTAACTGGTGTATCACCTCGTTTCCTGTTTTGATGTATATTCAAAATATTTGATAAGCTTTGAATTACAGTTTATACATGCATATATTCTAAAATAATATATCAAAGAAGGAATAATACTAAAGCTTCTTGATGCAATATTGATACTCGTTTAATTGAGGATGTTAAAGCTCGTTGTTCAAAAGCCTGGATGACTTCTAAAGTGTTTCGTTTAATTGTATTCGTGATTTTCTGTCCCATGCTTCAAAGGAGAATATCTTTAAATTCAGCAGCAAATTCAAGTTGTAAAGTAATCTAAAATTTCCAAAATTTAGACTAGATAGGAAAAATGTGTGTCATTTGTCCGTTTTTTTCTGCCTCCCCCCCCCCCCCCCCCCCATCCCAAAAAACTAAATCAATTGTATTATTTATGTTTAAATGAATGTTGTAACAATAACAGTAATCAATACATGTACCTTCAAGAGAAATATAACAGAATCCATGTGTCTTACATACTAATATATACTTTTGATTCGATCCCAGATTTGAAATGTTGCTAGTAAAGTACATATAACAAATACGAGAGAAAACTTAGAAATATTATAATTGTTATTATTTCATTAATCCTGACTGATGTTTTTTCCAAGAAAAATGTCCTGTCTGCTGAAGTTTCCGGACTATTGAAACAGACATCGTGTTAATACAGTAAGGCTAAACTCACTTTTCAGAACATCAGAGATCTGATAAAAATGTTAAATGTTTATCGTTTAACTTTACTAAGTAATATATGTTTGTTAAAACACCCCGTCCCAGCCATTCAATTACAACGTGCAAGACTACCTTAAACAAAAATTGCAGCTTAATTTCTACGATACAATAGGTTACACAATATCGAGATCTGAGCGAAGGAATTATTCTTTGCCATTTTTAAATGCCTGTTTTTCAGATGATAAGGCCGAATTTTCTCTAACTTAGCGTATTGTAGTAACCCTTGGACTTCCGGTCCAATGTCTATCATTTATGAATACTATACGTAAGAATCCGTTGAGGCGTAATGCAGTGTATTTTTGCATCATCAACTCTCCATCATCTTTACTATGAGATTTTCCATTTAGAGCAATGGAAATGCGAACTTGCAATTTTTGATTTCTGTTAAACAGACTCAAACTTGACTTCGGGTTATGGTATGAAAATCGTTCAACCGTAAAATTACCGATGCTAACCAAGTTGAAGATAACCATGATTTTAAGATACAAAATTCTTTACTTTACATAATTATTTCCCCGTAAAGTAAGGTGTTGCGTTTCAGTATATTTTTATCACGAGGTCATTTTTTTGGGGTTAATTACACCTTACCGTTTGAGTTGAAAATCATTATATCACTTGTCTAATTCATTTACAAAATACAAAACTAAAATTTGAAATATCTGATAAAGAAGACAGAGTTGCGGGAATTTAAAATCTAAGAGTTTGACTGGTATTTTTTTAATGGACTTTTAAATTTCGGGTTTTTTATTTATTCATTTATAAATCAATGAAATTAGGTCATTTCTTTTCTCTTTGTAGCGACTCTGGCGTAAGAACAGGAGAGTCAATGTTGTCTCCTCATGTCCAGGCGTGGATCTCAACAGGAATTTTGCAGCTGACTGGGGTGGTAAGTGTCTTCTATACATTTTACTTGACTAATACTTTTTTTTCTTCGCGAGAAAAGAAATTACAAATTAAAAAAATATACAGTTTGTAATTGATTGAAAAAAAAATATTAAATTTGCTGCTATGTTCTGACACTATAATGAAAATAATTGAAAAACATTTTCATCTCAAGAGCTCTCAATAGCTAAGCACCATAAGTAATAAGATTCTTTAAATTGAAATTCTCCTTTAATTTAGGTGCGGGCTCATCCAGTAACTGGTGCTCAGACACTTACCGGGGAGGTAGTGCGAACTCCGAGCCCGAGTCTCAAGCAGTTATCAATGCTATTGCGGAGACTGGTGACGTCAGATCCTATCTTTCTATCCACTCTTATTCTCAGCTTCTGCTCGTGCCGTACGCCTACGCCTCAGTCAAAGCACCCGACTACAATGAACTGGTAGGCATGCTTGCATCAGCAGATCTAGGAATTATTTATTATTCCGATATTTTTAAATATGACAGCTTAGTGTGAATACCATCATCATGAAGTCAATGTAACCAAGGTATGATTTTTTTTCTTGTAGAAAAATGTAGGAGACATCGCTATGTTGGCACTGAGACAGGTTAATGGGGTCAGTTTCGCTGTTGGACATGGTCCCGAAATCCTCTGTAAGTCCAAAATTATCCATACTTTTAGATAAATTTTATTGTTGAGCTTGTTTTATCAATCTGTTTTGTAACCCGAATGAAACAAATGGAGATAACGAACAGTATTCAGGATCAAAAATTCATAAAACAATACAAAATAGGAACAGAACAAACATCCACCTCCAAAAAAACCAGAGATGGGATCAGGAGTCATGGAGGAGTGAGCAACCCAATGTCCTTTCCACTAAATTAATTTGTTTAAAAATTGTTTGATCTAAAATTATATCGTCTAATACAGATATTTCTTTGAAACCATTTGTGTCCAGTTAAAACGTTTTACTATAGTATAGAGAATAAAAATCTTGTGGGACCTTGGTGAGAAAAATCATAGAAAAGGGTCTTGTTTATGAATATATAAAATGTTAGAATTTAGCGAATGCGTATTCTTTTAGATGCTGCATCCGGTGGAGCCTTCGACTACTTCAAGCTGAATGGTGTTAAGTATGCCTATGTGTACGAGTTACGCCCCGCTAGTGGATCCGGAACTGACGGTTTCATACTTCCGGCGTCCCAAATAGATCCTAGCATCCGGGAAACATTTGCATCATTTTACAGCTTTGCCGACCAGATACCAGCTTAAAAAGATTAATGCAATCACCCGACAATGGACAACGAATGTTGATTTTGTTTTAATTGTTAAAATATATCAATTATACAATATTAAAGCTTTTGCAAGTGTGTTTATTCGTGTTTTCTTTTCCCTTCCTTTAACTATATCATTGGACTAAAGATGTCTACACATAGTTGTCTATGTCTTTCTATTTGTCACATATCTGCAAACGAGGTCATTGTATCCACCACAGAACTTACGAAAAGAGGAGACTGCTGATATTTTCAGCAATGTGTTTATGTATGTACTTTAAAATCTGCGAGAAATAGATTTAGTTCTTTTCTTGTTTTTCGAAAAATATATACATGTAATCTATTTAAAGTCATATGAATTGCAAAAATATCGCTTACAATCATGCTAAAAGTATAATTTTTTCAGGCTAGCCAGTGTGTTGTTGTTTAAACTACAAGAAAACTTCAAACAACAAATCACCACTGTTCAATAATCAACATAAAAGTGTCCAAAAATATCATTGACTCAATTCCACGGAAAAAAGGGAAATTTTATTTGTACATCGTGTGTTAATGACTTCAGTGCATACTCAAAAAAAGTCGCAAACATTTCAAGATGAAATTATTCAGCATATTGAAACGGAATGTATAATGGATGAATTAAAAGATCTTGCATCAGCAATCGGAAAACTTATATCGAAGTGTTATAGACGATTGTTTAAAAGTTTAAAATGGTTATAGAAATAAAAAAATCTAGTAAATTTTAATCCCTGAATTCTTGAAATGATACTGTCGTTGAGTTTTTAATGTTCTACTGCTGACGTATATGTATCAGAATTAGAGAACAAGAAGTGTCCTGCCCTTGTATCGTGCATTGAATCTTTATATAAGGCAGGCTTTTCAAACTTCGTACCTTCTTTAACATTTGCTAGAAACATCAGTTATCATTTTCTGGAAGCAAGACCCTGTGCGACTTCTGAGACTAACCCTGCAGGTTCCTGATTTTAAGGTAGTTGAAAGAACAAAGTGGTTTAGAAATTATCTGTCCAGTCAATCAATATGCTATAAGCTTTTATGATAATAATCAAGTTTTGTGCAGAAACTGGAGGGTTAGACACAATGCACGAGTAAAAATGGGCATTATAATTACATAATTGCATCTGTTTCCTCTAACTTGTTTCAAGTAACAGCATCTGCCACAATTATCACCTTTTCAAATTCTCAGGTAATATTCAGCATTAGATGTACAAGAAACTACGTGAAAATTAATTTGAGCATACCGGTATTTTTACAATATTTTTTTTCTTCAATAATTGTTAACAAATCCATCCAATTGGGCATGTATTTCATAGACAATATAATTATAATTATATATATATATATTACACCGCTCCCCCTCCCAGTTCCAACGCCTATGGTGTATATCTAAATTTATTAACACAAACAAAAGTTGTATTTATAAGTATTAGGAAAAGTCTGTTGGCCAATCTTCGGAGTGTAATTCCCAAATTTATTTGACATGCACCTGCCACTTATAAATTGTTTGATCCGTGCCTGTGCGGCATTCACACAAAATGATGACGAAATAATCAGGAAGTGACGTACATTTTATGTAGTGTAAAGAATGAATGGACACTGAAATGCAGTCAAAATATTAAAGGTACGTACTTGTATTTCTGCGGGAACAGCATGGCTTCTTCTTGTCGGACTTTGAACATCATCCCGCACTAAATCAATAACATCAAAAAGGTTATTGCCTAGGCAACCGATACCTTTCAATCAATTCGGCGTCTGACAGATAGTCCATTGGGTTGTTTCTGTCTCGAAACACCCTCAAACCCCTCTTTTTGTGCATCTTGTTAAAAGCATCAAGAATAAGGAAAGCAGCATGATGAATAATTTTAATAACCATAGTAACAGCGACTTATAAAACACCTTTGAGACAAAACTTACGACTTGCGACAGCCCCCAGGTGGTCGTAGACTTACGACCGATTTTCGTCGTAACTCGCAAGTCTCAAATCTTTGTAAAGCGGTCGCATGTCGTAAGTTCAGTCGTACGACCAAGTCTACGACTTACGACCTTTTGTAAAACGGGCCCCAGGTTATGTCAAAGATTAAAATTTGCACCGGGAATTACCCTGGGGCAAAGGGCGTGGTCTCAAGGTCACTTCAAAGTTGACCTAAATTTACAATTTATAAAAACATGTATATTTTGCTTACTATAAGGACTAGGATCATCAGATCTTGTAAGTTGATGCATCTTACGACTTCACATCATGTAAACTCAGAAGTAGGTCACGGTGACCTACTTTTTAAATTTTGCGGGGATTTGTTTTCAAATTGATTTGAAGGCATATTTTGGACACTTTAAGGCCTATGATCTTAAACTTTGTCTCTTGGGTTCTCGAACAATGTCAACTTAAAAGTAGGTCACTGTGACCTACTTTTTGAACTTTATCACTTATCCTTTTAAAAACATTAAATCCCATTATTTCAGACACTGGGAGGTTAGAATCGTCAAATCTTGTACTTTGATTCATCCAGGGTATGTGATTTCATAGTACTATAGAAATATGCTGTAGTAAGACTTACTTTGATTTCTGTAGTATATTTTGACAGATTTAATGCTATAGATTTCTTGAAGATCCACCTGAAGCCAGGCTGTAGAGAATCCCCAGGCAGTATGAGAACACAGCCTGTAGTCACCCTGCTCAGTAAAACCATCCTTTGCAAGTGTTGCATAGAGAGATCCATGCAATGAGCTTGATGATACTTTGGTCGAGAATCTTCTGCTCAAATTGTCTGAAAGTAGTATTCGAAATGAAAAAATGATGTATTTGTTTTGTTTTTTTTTAATAGATGACAAAAATATAAAGTATATATGTACAGGTAAAAGAACAGACTCCTCTATCACTTTTTAACCCTGCTTTTCTAAAGGAGGGATTTAATAACGTGAATATTAAAGACTTCAGTGTTAAGACATATGAGTTCAGAAATCATCCCCTGTATTTTTAAACAGGTACTTTATTCTTATTCCTAATTCTTACGATTAAGGAATACGAATTTTAAGCATTCAATATATTTATAAAAAGTTAAAAACAGTGGCTAACGTTGTTTTGGATATAAGAAGGTTAACAATGATATCAAAGCACTCATGGTCATGAAGATTGCTTAGTTATTTTATCGGGTCAACTATATGAGAATGCTTAGACAAATTAAAATGATTTCATTAGGGTTACAAATCATTTCTTTCAATTATTCCCCAATGGTATGCAACACTTTTATCACTGTATATTAAATTGAACGATTAAAAAAAATTTATAAAAATTGCAAAAAAGTACCATAACAATAGATACATTGAAATAACACATGGAAATATAACCAGTACATGACAGTCATTTTGAATAAGTAAGGTTGGTTGTAAGAATGCAATTTGAAACAGACCTATTGAATGCTTGTGTATAATCTTAGCTATTTACACCAACAGCAAGGAAATTATTTTTTTTTTCTATTTTACTAATTCAGTCTTTAACAATATTTTTTTTTAGGGAAGAAGAAATATTTTTAAATTGGATATCATGTAGGGTCCTTCACCTGCAGCGTAAGAGTCATTTGAAACCTTGTAATCACAGCAAACAAACACTCAAGAAGGAGGAAGAATTTCATTTAAATTGTGAGCAACCTTGACTTTTTAAAAATTAATCTTAAATAAGAAATAATAATAAGACTGATTTAAATGCTAAGATTTTATTGGGTTTTTTTTTCTGTAGCGCATTTTTGTTAAGGTCTTCCGTTTCCAACGGAAGACCTTCTACTGATTCTGATGGTAAAGATTATTATTCTTTTTTTTTCTTCTACTTCCTAGACCGCAACTTTGAGACCTCATATCTCACTCATTTCTCAACGGATTTCGCTCAAATTTTCAGAGGTTATAGACGTTTATAAACTCTACCAGAAAGCTGACTAAAATTTCAAAAAGTCACTTCCGGTTTTGAGTTATTTCCCTTTAAACGAAAATTTATAGGCTTTCGTTTCCGGATAAAGGCTCAGAGACCACAAAAGCTGAAGCAGAAATTCTACTGATTTTAGGTAACAGAAGGATTGAAGTTGTGCACATCGGTTTTTGTTTTTCGATTTCTGTATTCAAAATGGCGCTATATAGGGGTCAAAAATTAGAACGCTTAAAAGAACCAAAAATTACTCATATTTTTCTTTTTATCTTCTAAACTAAAAATATTTTGTTAAAATATATAGAACATAATTTGTGCATAATTAGAAGATCTTTCAAATGATATGTCGAAAAAAGGGCTGACCCCTAAATTAAGGGACCTAGAGGGGCCAAAAGTTTTTTCCAGTTATCTCAAAAAGTATTGAGAATTTGTTATGCATCAAAGAAGCAAAGTTGTTCAAAATATCAAGCTTTATCTAATGGGGTCATCAAAATACGTCCGGCGATGTCACTTCCGGTCAAACCGGAAGTAGTCAGAAAATGCATATTTTTGCCGTTTTTGACAGGTTTTTGGGTAACATGTCTCACTAGAAGCTTAAAAATTAATTTTCCGTCCGTCGTCGTCACTTCCGGTCCAACCGGAAGTACAAAAGAATGGTGTAATTTTGCTATACTTAACATAGATTTGGAGGATTAACCCATTTTTGGACTTCATTACTCTTTTTTTTAAAATGAAAGTTACTTCCGGTCAAACAGGACGGAAGACCTACTCGTTGCTTTGCAACGAGCTCGGCTCTAGTTTTTTATAGTTTTGGTTATTGTGATGCAAAGGTGTGAAAACGAAATATTCCTAGCATTTATCTTTTGTATTTAATCCTGAAATTTTTGTCCACATGGTACATGTACATGTACACAAGGAAATCTTGTTACATTGTATAACGGTATGTAGATGGATTCGTGTGTGAATAATCATGTATAGCCATTACCTCTGCTGAAATAAAGTTTATTAAAACATTGCTGTGACGTCATGCCTTTGTTCTTGCAGTCTAAAAATTTACCTGTAGCCGTCTGATAATAATAATTACCAGTCTGATAATATATTATCGGACGGCAATGATAACAAAATCGGACGGTATTTAAAAAACAAAAAGAAGAGTGAAATTAAGGTTAAATATGTCCAGAAACCCCCAATAAAAATGTTAGGAAACAAAATCAGGGAAAGCAAACGCAAGGAAATTAAATTGCTACAAAACAGCAAATCAATGAAAAAAAAACAAGTTTAAACCTTCCACAAAATTAATACTTTCCACTCTTTAAAAGAATTTTTGATACAGCACTTTGGATAAGCGAATTTAAATCCATTTCTGCAAAAGAGTCTGCAAATCTCCTTATTTTAGCTATAGGTTTGTTTCCCGATGGCCACACTTTTAAAACCTGAAATTATTTCCATTATCTAAACTAAAACTTCAGGGTAAAAGTCCGCAATTTTACTTTCCATGGTGATTGTTATAATATCACCCAAAATTATGTCGGTATCAATGTCAATTTATGCACATCATAAATAAAATTGTTCCCCAAAAAATCTTTCACCACCGACCCCTGTCCTGCTAAACTAAACGACTGCCATTGAATGAATGAAATGAAACAAGAGTTCACTCACTTTTTTTACTGTCTCATTTCTTTTATCTACTTATAATAGGGGTAGAAAACAATGGATGCCTAAACTCCCATTGTGTTATTATCGGACTCCTCCAGGTAACTTTTGGACATTTAAATGGCAATGTTTTAAGTAAGATATATGCCTCATACTATTCTATATGTAAAATTATCAGACAAATTTCGGCCCTAACGGGCCTAAAACAGTCTGATAATTTTACATATAGAACAGTATTCGGCATATATCCATTACTTATCTTTATTTTTATGCCCCTGTCAAGGAAGTTTCGGGAGTATATAGTTTTTGTCGTGTCCGTCCGTCGGACTAAATGTCTCCCTGCCTGTCTGTTTGTCCGCAAAAATTTTAACCTTGCCCATTACATTTGATTAAGTAGAGCAGCTTCTATGACTTTCATATTTAACATGTCTATTCCTTGTGACAAGACCCTTCTTTGAGTACCACCAAATTTGACCTTTTGACCTTGAAGTTTGACCAACTTTTATACAAATATTCCAATGTTTTACTTTTGTCATATTTTTGGAACAGTGAATACCAGGAAATATATACTTTATATGTGTATTTTTTGTTGAAAGACCTTTCATTGGATACAGACAATCTGAACCTTTTGACTTTGACCTAAGAGATGTCCGTTCTTGTGAAAAAACTTTATCCTTGGCAATAACTTTTGAACGGTAAGGGATAGGGCTCTCATACTTCACTTATGTAATCTTTGTGAAAAGACCCTTCTTTGGATACCAAGAAATTTAACCCGTTGTCCTCGACCTTGGATTTTGACCTACTTAAAAAAAAAACTTGACCATATTTTTAAGGGTTAGGGCTTTCATTATTCAAATATCTCATTCTCGTGACAAGACCTTTCATTTAAAATCAAGAACTTTGACCCTTTGATCTTGACCTCGGAGTTTGACCTACTTTTAAAATGTTTTAACCTTGGCTATAATTTTTAAACGGTTAGGGATAGGGCTTCCACACTTTACATATGTATTTTTTGTGGCAAAACCTTTCACTGGATACCAATGACCTTGAACTTGAAGATTTCCGTACAAATGAAAAAACTGATGTAATGTATCTCAACGATTATAGTGATATGTAATTAAACTTTATCTATGGACATGAAGAGTGATCAAAAGTTTAGATATGCATATGAGAAAATCGCTTTTTTGAGCATGCATTGTTGATAATAATTGTGACATTAAGAAGTTAAATGTTGAGCAACATTTCTTTCCAATTTTTTTTCCAAAAAATAAACAGTAAAGTTTTATTAAATATAGTTTACTACAGTAAACTATAGAAAATTAAAGTCCAACAGTGTTTTTTGTAGCTAATTCAAGTTTCAAGGTTTTTACTTTTAGTAAATCAAATCAAAGTTCAAACTGTTTTTATGCGCCCGGATTGAGATTTCCGAGCCGTTTATTTTATTTGTCATGTCTGTTTGTCTGGTTAACTTTTAATCTGTTTATATAGTTGTCTGTCAGTCATTTGTCAATTTTAATTTTCGCCTTAACTTTCAAACCATGACAGATAGTGACTTTATATTTGGTATACATATTCCACATATTAAGGTCTTTCAAGGACAATGATCTTGTGACCTTGACTGTGACCAACACTGTGTTTGCTAAAAGAAGCTTTTTTGAACTTCTGAACCACGAGAAACAGAGTCTTAATAATTTGTATGCATACTTCACTAAAGAAGTTCTTTCAAATGACACAAAGGTTAATTTGACCTACATGTATATCCTAAAAGTAGCTTTTCGATTTCTGTTGCCGCCAGGCGCACAGTGTTTCGCAAATACATCTTGTTAACTTTGATGATATAATTAAATATAATTAACTTTAGATAACTATAGTTCACTACAGCATTTTGTCAGGGATGTTATGAAAATCAGAGAACTGTAAAGCATTACATAACTGTTATTTATGAAAAATATTTTAGAATTACTTGCAATGTAAAATGAATTGGTATAGTGTAATGTTTGATGATTAGCTTTGGGAACAAATGAAATTACATCAATATTTTATAAAAATGAAATTGAAATGCATTACAATATACACTAAATATCTAGATGCAGAATAATGAAGCAGAGGGTTAACAGCTTTGTAGTGCAGGTTGTTTGAACTTAATTTGTTTTTCAAACAACGGGTCGTCTATAAAGGGAATCGAAAGCAATCTTACTGATGACAAACCTTCTGGTAAGGAATGGCTTTCTCATTTCGTATCTTTTAAGGTGCACTCACATGCAAGCACTGAATTATGATTATTTTTAAATATGTTTCAAAACCGCAATTGTTTATGCAGTAAGATTGTGTAACGAGCCTTGACGTGGTATATTTACAATATCTTTTTTTAATTTCTTGCCTTTCTGAAATGTAAAAATATATGCATAAACCTTGAGTAAGAATCTAGTCTTTGCAAGAGTCAATATGACATTGGTATTAAAAAGGTGTTTTCATCTTTTGTGACGACGAAATAAAACACATACTTTATCCTTTAATCCAACTTCTCCCTCGTACATACTTTGGAAGCAAAAAATTCAAAGTACAGTATATTGATTAAAGTATTTACAATTTGTACAAAAACAGTACCTACATACATGTATTTATTCCATGCTAATATGGATTTATTATATTTTGTTTTTGGCATATCTAAAATTTCCATTTGCATTTATGCATCTTGTTAAATGGGACGTTAAACAATATACAACAAAAAGTTTAATATATATTTATATAAATATTGTATTTTTTTCTACTCTTCTTTGTCCTTGTTTAACCCCAAGTCCACAATACGTCAGCAATGTTTTGGCGGAATCTTATCATTATTATTTATAAGGAACATGTAATTGAAAAATTACTAGAAAGTGAAGGGCAAATCATTTAAAATTTTCCTTTTTTTTCTTTAAAGAAATAAATCGCACTTCAGAGAACTATTCA
Organism: Saccostrea glomerata; assembly: GCA_003671525.1. Classification (NCBI taxonomy): domain Eukaryota; kingdom Metazoa; phylum Mollusca; class Bivalvia; order Ostreida; family Ostreidae; genus Saccostrea; species Saccostrea glomerata. The sequence continues at coordinate 311,577 of PRKT01000597.1, read as the reverse complement.
AAACCAGACATATGTTATCCTCCGTACGGATTTATTTAAATCCTGTTTTTAAGTATTTTTCCAAACATCTTTCTGATTGTAAGGTGAGTTTTAATAGATCTCTTTATTAGAATCGAATACATATAATATTCATTGGCATTTTTTAATTATTATTATGTCATTGTCTTGCATTGTATACTTTATTATTTCAGAAATATTAGACAAAACGTTTCTGAGAAAGGAAAGCAGGACACAAACTAACTGAATTCAAAACTATATGCAAATACTAAATATGATGGAGTGGAAGATAATGCAGAATATCAAAATCTTGGACAATTAAGTCAAGTTCTCATTATGATGAACTCATGATCAAGTGAACTTACATCAAGATTGGACGACTTTTTAACTTATGAATTTCACTTAACATTTTCTAAAAATGTTTACTCAAAACATTGATTTGGAAATTGGCATTTAAGTAAGGCTTCTATTAAATTTGAATTATAATTGCATTCGCTTGTGTAAAAATTTTCATCCATTCAATTTAAATAATTTTCTTTATCATTGTAGTTCAACAACATACTTTCTAAATCTGCATCTATTTTTCATTACCGGTATTTATTAATCAAATTGACATTAGGTTTATTATGTTGCTCTAAGTATACGATAGAAAGAAAAAGAGATGGAGGTAGAGGAGTAATACACATGTATTTATACCATAGCAGCAGACGATTCTCGGGCATATCATTTTTTGTTCTGACCGTCTTTTTGCTGAACCCCAATATACTTTTGCCATTGTCAAAACTTTTGATAGTTTATAACAGGTACTTAAGTTTTCAAGTTTCACATGTGTATTTCCTATGACAAGAATTATACATGAGAATCAACATTTCACACAATTATCCAAATTTGAATTTTGTCTTACTTTTATTAAACGTTGATTAAATTTTGACAAAACTGTTGTTATTTTACATGCGTATTTGTGTTTGTTGTTTTTCTGTAACATTGATTTTTTTGCTCTTCTTTCGATCTCAGAATTTTTGACGTCTTGACGTTGAGCTTGGGAATATTTACTTTTTTGCTATCACGTTTTTAAATGCCTTTTTTCTTTACATAATCTTCATTTTAGTACCAATTGCAACACTTTTGATCTTTTAACCTTCATCTGTAAAATTAATCCACAATAATTAACTGTTGATGAGGTCTTCTCGTGACTATACAGACCTGGTCGGGTATTGGTTCAACAAGGCAAAAGGCCAAGGTAAACCAATACCTGATCAAGTCCGTATAATTACGAGAATACCGAATTCAAAAGTCAGTAACCGTTTTCTAAAATGATTTTACAATATTTTTTAACACTTTAGCTCTTGTTATCATCAAATAAAACATCCGTACGTATTTTAACAGCACATTATAATCATAATATAACAACTTTACAATGATTAAAAAATGGACAATAATACTTGTATTATTAAACAACAAAGCTAATGTATTTCCTAAAGAAAAACGTTTTGTTTTTCCGGTACTGGAGTCTACCATGTCTATATTTACAACGACAAATGCTTTCAGACGTGTAATTAGAACTCCAGAGTCAAAGAATCAAAACCATTTTATTCTATCTTTAAAAAAAATCAAAACATAACAAAACGAAAGACAGAGAGAGAACTTATTTTTCTCAGTATATATTTCTTCAATTCTGAAAACATCCCCCTCTCTTTCATTTTTTTCCTTCTTATTGATTTTTTAATTTATGTTTTGTTTCTCATTGATTTTTTTAAGCAGACTCTGAAATCAATGTATGAATTTGTTTGGAAAAGTAGAGATGAAGGACAAGATTGTTATATGAATAAACAATTTTTACATGTATTTCCAATCATGGAAAAGGACGATAATATCACATGCATCCTAACAACAATCTCTATGAAAAATTTTATTACGTAAACTCTTTAATCGTTAATTTCCCTTCTTTATGTAGCGGTGAACCCTGATCACCAGCATATTTGATTTATTCCCGAGTTGTCAGGAAACGGAAGAAGTTGCTCCGTGTTTTCTTTAAAAAAGAGTTAAAAATATTTCACATTCCTAACTATATTGACTTTTCATGCATTTAGCATATCTTGCTAACAAAAATGTTTCATTAGAAGTAATGGGTAGTATTTAGAGGGTTTCAATTACAAAGTTTTTTTTCGATAAAACAGCATTGGTTCATTGCCTTGAGCACAATTTAACACTTTTAACTGTTAAATAAGATTAAGTACCCATTATAGACTCAATGTTTGATGGTTTCTTTGTATACTGCGTTTTGTATCTAATATAGTAATAACTTTTTAAAAAGACAGAGCATAATATTAACTGTAGCTTGTCGTTGGGATAGGATACCCCCGGTATCCATTTGGAGCGGTTAATCTCAGAGGGCAATAAACCAATTTGACGAAGGAGGGGAAGTAGCAGTCAAACAGATTATTTAATTGATGCATATATTTAACATGACGTTAAGGTATTCACAAATTAATTATTACATTGTTCTCAGTAACAAAGCGAAAGAAAAAAAAATTAAAAAACCTATTACCATCGAATTATCGAACGATCTTTACAGTGAATATCTTTTTTTTTTATTTTTGCATTGATTTAAGTTTTGGCTAAAGATGAAGTTCACCCCATTTTTACTATTTCGTTGATCACATGAAAAAGTAGAAGAAAGGATTCCTTTTATCACTTGAAAAATTTGACTTCGTGTTTCCTTTAAAAAAGAGTTGAATATATTTCACATTCCTAACTGTATTGACTGTTTTGAGTCAAGAGACTCAGCCGATAGATAGAAAAGTGAAAACATGAATTCAAATAAAAATCAAGAATAACTTTTTCTTGCAAACACTATGAGAGCTTTTACGACCTTCATTTATTGCTTATTGACACTTCAATGATATTCTTTTTTTTCTAGTGAGCTAATGAGAAATATTTTTCAAATGTTCAAATGTTCAAGTTTCGGGGGTATATAGGTTTTGTCTTGTTCATCTGTCTGTCCGTCTCTCTGTCTATTTGTCGGTTTGTCCGCAAAAATTTTAACCTTGCCCATTACTTTTTTATTTAGTGGAGATATGACATTCATATTTCACATGTGTTTCCTTGTGAAAAGACTTTTTTGGGGGGTACCACCGAATTTGACATTTTTACCTTGACCTTCGAGTTTGACCCATTTTACAAAAAAAATTTGAACTTTTACTTTGGCCATATCTTTTGAACAAGAGATACAAGGACATTTATACTTTTTTTCTTAGAAAGACCTTGCATTGGATACAAACAAACGTAACCTATTGACCAAGACCTTGGAGAATTCTGTACTTAAGAAAAAACTTTATCCTCGGCTATAACTTTTAAAAAGTAAGTGTTAGGACTTTCATACTTCACATATGTAATCCTTGTGAAAAGACGCTTCATTGGATGCAATAACCCTTGACCCTTTGACATTGACCTTGGAGTTTGACCTACTTTAAAAATACAAACTTGACCATAATTTTTGAATGGTTAGGAATAAGGCTTTTATACTTCACGTATTGAATCCTTGTGACAAGACCTTTTATTTGAAACCAAGAACTTTAACCTTTTGACTTTGACCTTGGGGTTTGACCCACTTTTACATAAAAATTCCAAACTTTAACTTTGGCCTTAATTTTTTAAACGATAGATACTAGGAGCTTCATATTTCAAATTTTAATTCTCTTAGCAAGACCTTTCATTTGAAACCAATAATTTTGACTTTTGGCACTGACCTTGGAGATTTCCGCACTTACGAAAAAACTTTAACCTTGGTCATAACTTTTGAACAGTAAAGGCTAGGGCTTCCATACTTCAAGTATGTAATCATTTTAAGAAGATCTTTCATTGGATATCAACAACTTTGACCCTTTGACTTTGACCTTGGAGTTTGACCTACATTTTACAAATTTTCACCTTGGCCAAATTTTTTTAACAGTAGGGGCTAGAGATTTCATATTTCACATATGTAATCCTTGTGATAAGACCTTTCATTGAATATCAAAAAGCTTTACCCTTTGACCTATTGCCATAACTTTTGAACGGTAAGGGCCATACATGTACTTCCCATAAGTAATCTTTGAGACAAGGTCTTTCCTTAGGAATCAACAACCTTGACCCTTTGACCTTGACCCACGAGTTTCCTTGTATCCTTATGTATTTATTTTAATTTTCAAAACTGATACTAGCCTAAGATAAATCGCAGTGTTTACATTCTAAGGAAATATTTAGGTTATCTGAAAGCCAGTGACCTTAAAACGGGGTAATAGGATTCTTTTTCCTTTTACTTCCTCCTTAATTGAAATGAGTGCTCTGTGTGGGATATGGATCTTTTTATTTATCAGAGTTATTCATTGTTACGGTATGATCCTACCTATTGCACTATTTGTCTTTAATTTCTAATATGATTCACTAGCATTTTTTAATCCATGACGTTCTGAATATATATGAATGACATATAAAAAATTAATGAACTGTTACCAATAAGCAAGCTCTCAAGGGTGCAGAGCAAATGTGTACTTACATTGTATGTAGTCAAACAAGATAGAATTCAATGTACGAGTGTATGTTACTGTTTATGATTCACTTTAATAATAACTTGCATGAATAAATTTCTGTTCCTTTGCCAAGTGCATTTGAAATGAAAGTGGCGGTCTCCCGGAAGTCAGATAACTATCGGTTACTAATAATGCATTTTTTTTACAGGAACGAAAAATATACAAACTAATTGTAACAATCTATAAAGGGAATATAATGCTGTTAGAATTTGCATAGGGAAAATTGTATATTATACTTACATGTACGTGAAATGATATTGGGTCGATCTCCCGATAACTCGTATATCACATCTTTATATCTGCATTAAATTAGTTGTAAAGTAAGCAGCAAGTTCAGTTTTTCTATCAACAGTACTCTTCAGAGGTACGTTAAGACTATTACTGTGTAGACTTTCTACAAATGAATACATACACAATGCTTCAAATTCTGAATGTTTTAAGTCTACGTCTTCAACCTTTCATGAATAAAAAAAAATCAAAACCTCCCCTCCAAGAATTGATGACCGCTTCGCGGTTATTAAAGCGTTAACTGCCTAAAGATATGTTATATCGTTTAACGAAAATTGAAATAAGCTTCATTCCTTAATTAGAATACTCGTTGCATTTAACACACCTGATATTTTTCCCTTATGATTATCCCTCACAAAATGTTTTATCTCCTATAAGATTTTAGAAGAAACACACAAAATGCGCATTATCTAAGGAAAAGTATTTGAAAAATCAAAAGTATTTTGTATAAAAAATGATATATTGTAGATAATGTAGCAGAGGATAAAAAATGCATAAATGTCGGATATCTGGCAATAAAAATTGATTGATTGATTGCGGTAAATAGAGCAGGTTAGTAGAAAATACAAAATGTCAAAAGTTTAATGACTTTTCTGTAGTGATACATGTATCTTTTTCTTATTACTTGTGCATTCAGTAGTATTTAAGTTTAATTTAAGTTCCCTAAAAATACAGTGTTTTGTGTGATGTTCCAACTGCAAAAGAGGGAAATTAAATTCACTTATTATGGTACCTGTATAAGACCATTACATTCATTGCCACTGGTGTATAAATTGTTGTTTGTTCAACAGTACAGTGAATAATTTATGTTATTATTTAATTTAAAAAAAGATAAATAAAACAAGTCTTTTTCTTCAACTTCTATATACCATTGTCCAAAAGGCATATATAGTTTATTAGATTTTTCGTTTTGTAGAATGTGATAACAAGCATTATGGACTTAATTGCTCCCAAGACTGCAACGTCAATTGTAAAGGACAGATTTGTGAAAATACCACGGGATTCTGTATATATGGGTGTGTGAATGGGTTTTATTCAGACAAGTGTGAACTCAAGTGCAGCCCATCATGTCCGTCTGGTTGTACTAGATTCTCCGGGATATGTGAGGGCGAATGTCCAGCTGGCAAGTATGGAAACCGATGTGATCGGATCTGTAACCTTTATTGTAAAAATGGATGCAATAAATTCAATGGTTTATGCAATTCCGGGTGCATTGTCGGGAAATTCGGCGCTACTTGTCTCCATACCTGTGGTGCTGGATGTATTTCCGGTTGTAATCAAATCGACGGGAGTTGTTCTTGTAAATTCGGATGGCAGGGGCACAATTGTGTTGGTAAACCACTATGAATTTTTTAACAAAGCATTTTAATATCTTTCTGAAGAGCAATTTATCCTGTTTGTAATATTTTCTTTTGCCACGATAAAACCTTGATTGTTTTGAAATGTTGCATGCCTTGGTGAAATACCCCCCGTTATAAAAGCAATTACTTGCAATTATTAAGAATTCCTTTTCACAATTTTACCTTTTTATCATCTAACAACCATCTTACAATAATTTATAAAATCATTTGTTCGAAAAAAGAACTTTATTTTAAAAACCGGATCAAGAATTAATGAGGGTTACATGTAGTCTGTACTTAAGGACAGATGATACAAACAAACTTATGTCAAAAAAATTGAAAATAACAACTTTGGTCATGTTTAAATGATTAAAATGAATAATTTTCACCGCTTAGTTTTTAATTTTTTATTCAAAATTTCACAAAAATGGGATTTGAAGCGAAAAATATTTGTATAGATTAATAAGGATGGGTTTAGAAGGGTATACTTATAAAAAACAGAGAAAGTTTACAATTTCTTTATATTCTAGAAATTTGTTATTTGTATCATTTGCAATGAAATTGGGCCAAAAAGTATATACCTATCCAGGCATCTACTAGTATTTTTGTTTGTATCATCTGTCCTTAAATGTATCTATTATCCAACAACTGAAACTGCTGTAATGTGTAGTGACATGAAAAGTATAATGCAACTTGCTATTCCTTAATAGCGCTGAATTACTTGTAGGTGTGTCCTGATTTGAGGCATCTTCGTTAAATATATTTGTATCAAAGTTTTATGCATTTTAAATTCGCGATGTTTGCATTTAATATATGCAAATCCAAGAGACGATTCTTTTTTTTTTTTTTTTTGAAAGCTAAAGATTAAAAGCAACTAACAACATAGCAACTTATAGCGAAGCAAGAATACAACGAAACTGTCATATTTAAATAGAAAGAGAAATAACTAATATATGCGTCTTTTTGCCTACATTTAGAATGCAGCCCAATCCATTATGGACCCCTGTGTGATAAGTTATGTAGTCCAGTTTGTTTAAACGGAACCTGTTTTTCAAACAACGGGTCGTGTAAAGGAGGCTGCAATACGAACCTTTATGATATACAACGTATTAAAGGTAATAAAGTGATTACATGTATCTGCTATGATTATGTTTAAGGGTTCATGAAAATATTCATTTTACTCATGAAAGGGAGTTCCATAAAAGATTCCCGGAAAGTTCAATATTTTTTTATTAAAAATACATGTACTTTGCTTATTGACCAAAACAGAAGATAAATTTTTAATGTATATACCTTGTTCTTGAGAAGAATGATTTTACATGAATTTTATTAACAAATAGATAATTTGTAATTTAATCAAATAGGTTTTTTTTTCAAAGAAAAAAAGTAATAAGTATGGTCTCGTTTTAAAACTATTTAAAGTTTTTGACTCATTTTTAATGTTAGAAATGACTAATCTAATAAAAAGAACAAGCAGGGTGGGCTGAAATCACCCCTTACTTTACAGATGAATGTTTATTTTTCATTCATTTTTGAGTAATCTGCTCATTCTTTCCTTTTAATTGTTGTTCTCTAATTCTGTCCACTTTTATATCTCTCCTCTATGGAAGAAATGAACCAGGCATCAAAGAGCATTTCAAATTCGGCTTTTTATGGGGTTTTTGCAGTTCTGCTGATAAGTGTAATTCTCAACATATATCTCATAGCCCGGTGAGTTTTAAACCTTTTTGTTAAAATGATAATCCTGTCAAATTCAAAGAGGAAATAGGAGTCATATTTAAACACATGCTGATATTTTGTCATTTTGTTTTGGAAAGTTGAATAACAATTTTTATTGAGATACAGTATATATATATATATATATATGTATAACAATATTACAGGAATATTATGCAAACTTTCAATAAAAAACAAAAGTCTATAGAAACAAGGCGCCACCAGAATTCTACAAGACACGTAAACACAATCGTCCATGATAATGTGGAGGAAAACACAGGTTATCAAGAACTTGGAGACCTAAGCCAACCCTCTCATTACGAAGAACTAAAGTCAATGTAGCTCTAATGCCATAGCCGAGTTAATGTTGTTTTGTTTTGTTTTTTAAATCTGTGCTTTTTTCAGACATAATGATTTTTTCCTTTCATAAAAGACTTTAATAACAAAAGTTCAATATTTCATATTTGTATATAAAATAATTAAAATATAATGAAAGAATGAAATGGTTTTTAAGCAAAGTTTATACTTACCAGTATTTTGTAGCTGAACTGTAAAAAACTTTGATATACGACAAGCAATAGTAATGCTTTGTGTTGTTTAATTGGCATGGTTTTGATTTATGATTATACAATGTATATATATATGTATATATATATATATATTAATATATAAATGTATATCAATATTAACTTTTATAAGGAGATATTTATCTCAAAAAGATTTTTTTTGAGTGTGTTTCATTGGTGGATAGATACAATGTTTATGAGGTATATAATATATATTCTGGATTGTCAACGATAATTTTTCAGGAAATCATGCAAATGAGTGTGTATTGTTCTATTGCTTTTAAATTTCTTTGAAAAAGAATTTTTTGTAATTTACTTAAGAGGGGATACCCCATGGCTTAGAAATATGACTCCTAGTTTTTGAACTTCATAAGTATACCTCTAATGATTTTTCCCATATAGAAAATAAATCGTAAAATGTGAAAAATTCCCTAGAAATTACCATGAGTGGACTAATTCCCGTGCGTTAGTCATATAAGCTAATTCCTGCTTCAGAAGCCAATTACTTGGTATCCGTAATCCTGTAGATTTTACTTTTGTATCGATATAATATGTTACTGTACTAACCCCCGTGCGTTAGTCAAGTGAGCTAATCCCCGCTCCAAAACGTAAGTCCCGTCATTCGTAATCCTATACTTTTTTTTTACTTTTGTAGCGGTATAATAAAACAGTTAAAAAGCATATCATTGGCGGAGTTAGCAAGATTCCAGTTCCTCTCGATCAGGACTATTTCCCGAGGCTGGTCTTGGGAAACTGAAATTCCTCAATGATATACTTTAACTGTATATGACTAATTAATATTTGCCAGTTATTCCAAATTTGATTATTATTAGGATAACTTGTAGCAAAGACATACAAATAAAAAATTGAAAAAAAAACAATTGTTTTGATTAAATACATCTGTATTTTTTTTCTGTATTAAATAAGAAAAATACACATGCTATTTTTTTTGCAAACAGTCCCTACCATGAAATAATTTTTGTGCTATTTCAATTTGGTATACGTCTACAATGTTCTTTGAAGCACGATAGTTATCGCCTAATTTATTTGATTATTCTCCCTTCTAAATACAACCTTTTTGTTAAATTGTCTACATGTATATTGAAGAACAATAAAAAATGCATGTAATCCGTAGAAATATGAAAGCAACAGTGTTAAACGTTATACATGAATTCAACAAAATGAAGCTATTGCAGACTGAAGTAACTTAATGACATATAGCTGTACCATGTGTAACTAAGCAGGAAGAATGTAATTCGTTGAGATCCTAGATTGTGATGAATACTAGTATTATCAGCATTGAACTAAATAAAAGTTTTCATAATCAGTATCGGCTTTTTCTATACTTTAAAATTTTGCCCGTGTGGCGCAGTGGTAGAGGTCTTCTCTAGAGCCGCTTAGTAAGAAGTTAATCCGGTTTTGAATCCCATTGTGAGACGTGGAGACCGGTCCTTCGGACGAGATTGTATAAACCCATTTCCTGTGTTGCAGCATATGCTTGAACGAAAAAGATCTATTACGGCTCAGCCTCGTTTTTAGGTGCCAAGTATAGGTCAGAATTTGCATTTTTCCATTGGAAATTGGTGGTGTCACCATATGAGTGAAAAGGTTACACAACAATTATACAATGCACACTGTCCTCATGTACTATATATGGAAATTGCAAGACAAGTTAATTTGAAGGGGATGCAAAGACGTACGATTTACGAATTTAATATGGGTACCGGGTGTATTCAACACGATAGATTCATGTATTTATTATTACTTTATGTGAAACTGATTTTGACAGAGTGTGTTTAAAGCAGATATGTAAAGTTAGCTACTAGTTAGTGGTTACTGACTACACAATTGGTTAGAATAGCTATTAGCAATTAGATACATGCACTAGTAAGGAACTACTATAAGTGGGTAAAAAAAGTTACTAGTTGTTCTACTTTTGGCCAGTTTTTAGAGGCCAGCTACAGGTGTACTGGCAAATTTAATCACATGCCGAAGCCAGTTACTAATAGTTTTATTCACATTTTATGTCTATACTAGTACTACTTACCAGTTACTATTCGAATAGGTGATATCACCTAATCCGTTTTTAAGGATTTTTATCTCATACATAGTTAGGTCATAAGAAATTGTGAAAACAGATTGATTAGGAGACTCAATGGGATAAGATGGACCAACACTTGCCTGCTATGTCTTTATCTTCGTATTTTTGCCTTTAAAATGAATTTTAAAATCAAACATTGATACTTTAATAATCAAAGTGCTCAAATTTATTTCCCGCTCATGTCTCTACTTTGTAATGGCTCATTTTTTAATAAACGTAGATACATTGAAACTAGACCTGAGGAAACAACTTAATAAAAATACAACTATATATGAATCACTTACGAAGAATTTCTAGAACGAAGTAAGTTATTTATAAACAAGTTGATGAAACAAGAAAAATCATAAAGTAAAATGCAGACTGACGTTTTTCATACTTATTGTTATGGCATTCCTTACACACGGAATTGTCAAGGGATCTTCCGTTACTTCCCAATCATGACAAGGAACACAAAGCGGGTGTGACCGGTCGGCAGGTATGTTCACTTCTCTATAGCATCTGATCCCTCCTCTGATGTTTTAATGGCCCTTGTTTGCTCTGCTCCTGATTAATATTGTCTAATGGACTTTTGATCTTGAATACTGTTCGTTATCTCCATATATTTCAATTTAAATTCAAGGATTAAATAGATTGACTTGAAATTGCTTTGTTGAAGATAAGATCGATCTTTCCCAATAAAGAAAAAAAAGTAAATCCCAGAGATCAATTGATGGGATTAGTTAAGATACTATCAAAATTTATTTAAGGTACAATAAAATAATCAAATCAAAGCTAATAAGATTTGAGAAATCTAAGAGTATGCTCCTACATGTATTAGTGGACCATATTTTTTTTTAGTGCACATAGCCATGAATAAAGAATTCCAACATATTCAAGTTTTTGTTTTGTCAGATATGGGTATGAAATTTGAAACAGAAAATTCATCATGAACTTTTGAAAGACAGAAACGTGACTTTTCATGCTCAAATAATTACACAATAATTTAAAAGTGAACTTTTCATTCGTAATACCCTTTATGTTCTTCAAGTCCATTTGGAAATTTACTGCAAAATATTCAAATTGTATTTTTTGATATAAGTTTTATGAAAAACATCTCTAAGATCTCTCTTGACGTTATAAAAGCTCAATATATCATTTAGTTATACATGTATACAGTAACGAGTTAAGGTCGGTACTTTAAACATCTCAAAATCAATAAATAAGCCCTAGTGTCAGATTGGAAACTTCAAAGTGCGCATTTCTTAAATAAAAGGGTTGTTCGAAAAATTCGTGGACAACTGTCATATCTTTTTTTTACTTTACATCGTACTTTATCCAAATTTGGTAGAAATATTTTAACATAAATTAAATTGATTTGTATGATTTTTTTTTAAATAATACGATTTATTCAAAACCTATCCATATTTTAAAAATGCAAAAATCGGATCGGATCGTGGTACAGGTCAAAATTTAGTAAGTTACAGACACTACACTAAATAATGTCTGCAGTCATATTCTCTGTAAAATGGAGCAAAATCGTACAACAACCTATAAATTCAAATTAAGAATTGTTAAATCGATTCATATGCCAAATTATGGCTTTATATTTTGCTTTGTTGAAAAGAAATAAACTGGAGAAGATAGGTTGTCCTTATTGAAAACGACAAAAACGATGACTTGTTAGAACGTCACGGAGCAGCAACTAAAGATGCAATTTTGTGTTTTACTCGGGAAAAATCATGAATAAACTCTAAAAATGTTGGAGGAATCAGGAAAATATGTTACAAGCTAGTTGTGCATGTGTGTACAAATAGTTCAGACAGTATTTGAGCGACAGAGACTCTAAAAATCTGATCAAAAATTTTAAGAAGTTCGAACGTCAAGTAAAGAGATAGGCGCTTCAGGGTTGCTTATCATGTGAAAGCAGAGTAGTTAAAACCTAAACAAAGGAAATAATACATCGAGAGCAATTCTTTAAAAATAAATGACAAGTATTAGAAAAAGGATTTAATGAGTGGCATTTTCGAACAACCCTTGTAGTTTACCCCCAACATCACGATTCCTACGATTAGTCTTTTCTTATTCCAATCGATGCCCAAGCCGTCACGGTAGCTCAGTCAGTAGAGCGTTCGTTCCATGATCGAGTTCGAATCATAGTTGTGACTGAACTAAGTCGATAAAAAGTAGGTAACTACTTACTGTTTTTTTGCCAAGCGCTCAGCACTTTGAAGTGAAAGTTTCAGGTCCTTCAGATGAGATCTTAAAAACCAAACCCCTCACTGAACAATGGCCCGGAGTCCTGATTGAAGGTCTAAAATTGAAACGCTTTGCCTGTATATGGCGACATCTCCATATGAGGGGAAAATTCTCGCAATATACAACTTATCAAACAATCTATCCTTTCAGTGGAGTTCGAAATAACTAGAAATGTCTGACAGGTCCTTTTATAACTCAGAAAAAACATGTGGCTCTGAGTAGAATAAATAGAAAAATCTGATGTACTTTACAACCTCTTTATTTGTTTTAAAGATAATTATTTTATCTTTTCTTTTAACCAAACTTAGTATATCTTGTCTAAAACACAAGACATGCATGAATACTTTTGTTTACAGATTTTTGTAAATGAAAAAATAATTGAAATTTTAAAAGTACACACTAGTACCTGCTTTACCTCTGTCTAATTTAAATTTTATCTGCACACTATTAAAATAATTTATGTGTACTTTAATCAGTTACTTTATGAGAACTTTAAGATAGTTTCTGTACTTTATAGAGACAAATTAAGTAATTGACAGGTGTCCATAGAATGCAGTCTTCCTTCTGTTTTCTTTTTTGCAGCCCGGAGAACCGGGCTGCTCTATACATATAAGTTTACGTGTTGGTGTATGGGGATTGGGGTGGGAGTAGTTATATAGAATTAAAGGTTTTCTAAACATTAAAAATATTGTTAATCAGAATGTTCTTTCCCTTTGTAAATTAAGAGATACAGAATATAATTACTTCCATTAAGTGAATCTGTAAAAATATATATGTTTTTCATATTTAATATGTAAAGTTGCTTATCATTTACTATCCAAAAAACGACAGGTCCCTTTTTTGTAGAACATCGAATTTTACTTCTCGCATAAAAACGTACTCTGCACAGTTCATGTTTTATATTCTAAAATTGAAAATTAATACATTTTTGAATAGGATAGGTGATGCATGTGTCTAACTTCAATTAATATTTTATGCAGCCAACATTTACTTGAGGAATTGATCAAGTTTAAAATGGTATCGTCTTTGTTTGATTTTTATCCGACTTTGAGTTTTCAAAATATTCGCGACTATCGTCTCCATCAATTAGACGCATGCCTTTTCACACATATCGAAGCGGTATGCAATCTCCCATGCAGAGTTGTCGTTCGTTCGTCTCTCAGACACCTCTGCAATGGGCTCACGTCAAGATTTTTGACATACCGTATAAAACGTAATATTTGCAGGATTTTTTCAAATTAAAATAATAGTTCTGGATTTATTTAGTAAATAGCTACCTCAAAACCCAGACATAACCATAGAAATTGAATTATGATGAATTAAAACAAACGCACCATTTCTTGTGTTTATCACTGTGAGATACGCGAGCCAACGACAGAGGTGAATGTATGAGCCGATGGTAGAGAGTGAGCGGTTTGATGATCAAGACTCATTTTCATTGTTTACTTTGTATATTTCCCGGGCGACAATTGATGGTTACATCATTTTTTTTTCTTGTATTACTCTAACTTAGCTGTAGATTGTATTAATCAGGAAGAAAGCGCCATACCACTAGACTACCTTAACCAGTCGTTTTAAGAATAAAAATTTCTACTCAGGATCTCGTTAAGATCAGAGTCATGCTGAACCTTGCCCTTGCAAACCAGTAGGCATGAAGTTTGAATATTCATCCTATACTTTATAAGACAAAAGCCTTCTAAGTTCTTTTATATCTTTTTGAAACAGCAACTATACTGAAAAACTAATCATTATTTTTTTCGTGTTCTTGAAATTCCATGGGGCACTTTACTCAACAATTTTGTGATATTAATTTTCTTTCTCAAATCATATTTAAGACTGTAGAGAGGTGAAGTTTTCGCTAAAGTCCATTTGATAGGGTTAGGGAAAAAGAAATTTTTCTATATAGCTTCATGAACCGTTTAGTTACAAACATTTGAAGTTCGGTATTTTGAACAAGGATATATTGGGGAAAAAAATGATTAAGACAAACTTTTTAATTTTTTTTTTTTTTTTTTTTTTTTTTTTTTTTTTTTTTTTTGGAAAATATTTAACTCGATATTTCGAATACTCGGATATCTCTTTTCTCATTTCAATGGAGTTTGGGATTACTAGGATTGACTGTAGTTTGATGAAAGATTTAAAGTTTGTGGATTTGAGAAGGATTAATATATGAACCTGGCTTTAAGACCATAAACTGAGAATATATTTAACTACAAATTTCAAATAAGTGAAATTTTTCATAATAATTTTGATACTGAAGCAAAATGTTCAACAAGTGCATTGATTTGCGTTTAATACAAACTTGCAAAGTGTTCATGTATGAAATATATGGAGATACATACATTATTGAAGCTCAAAAGTTCGGGTTCATTAAAAAGTCCATTAGTAATGTATAAACTGTATTGCTTTGAACATTCAAAACCGAAATTTTGACTTTAGACTTTTTTAACGTTTAAGATCTTTCTAGAGACCTGGGGCCCGTTTTACAAAAGGTCGTAAGTCGTAGACTTGGTCGTACGACCGAACTTACGACATACGACCGTTTTACAAAGATTTGAGACTTGCGAGTTACGACGAAAATCGGTCGTAAGTCTACGACCACCCAGGGGCTGTCGCAAGTCGTAAGTTTTGTCTAAAAGGTGTTGTATAAGTCGCTGTTACTATGGTTATTAAAATTATTCATCATGGCTGCTTTTCTTATTCTTGACGCTTTTAACAAGATGCACAAAAAGAGGGGTTTGAGGGTGTTTCGAGACAGAAACAACCCAATGGACTATCTGTCCGACGCCGAATTGATTGAGAGGTATCGGTTGCCTAGGCAATACCTTTTCGATATTATTGATTTATTGCGGGATGATGTTCAAAGTCCGACAAGAAGAAGCCATGCTGTTCCCGCAGAAATACAAGTACGTACCTTTAATATTTTGACTGC
>PRKT01000597.1:211533-288078 GCA_003671525.1 Saccostrea glomerata | reverse complement strand
TCCCCCCCCCCCCCCCCCCGACACACACACTTTCAATTTGCTTCCGACACACCATATAAAGCATTTACTATCAGTGTCATAATTGTTAAAAAGAACCAACCTGAGAAGATTTTTTTAGAGATATTTAGAGACTTATTAAAAGGTACTTTTAAATCACTCAATCAGTTTTCAGGATTTTTTTTTATCTTTTCGAAGGATATGCATGAATACTTTAATGTTTTGGATGGCAGATTGCTTCATATGAAATATAATTGAAATTTTGAAGGTACAAGTCAGCATCTGTTTTACATCTGCCTTTTTCAAAATCAAATAAAATAATTTTTAGCGTAATTTACTTAATTACTTTTTGAGAACTTTACCATAGTTTATGTACTCTATAAAGACATATTCGTGTTTGTCCTGTCAATATATTTTTTTCTGAAAGATTGCCCATTTTTTAATCCATAGAACGTGCTTTTCCTTCTGGTTTCTTTTTATTAATCTTCCTTTACTATAGGTTGAGTAGATAGGCAAATTTGCGTTCTAATACAGAATACATACTGCGTAATGTACATAAAAAGGAATATGATAATGCATAGCAATGACAAGACAAATTAAATCTTTAGACGTATTTATTTTTTTTAATGGCGGCTTTAGCAGATTCGCATGAAAAAGATAACTGTAAAATTATGAAACATTTAGATGCAAACTAAAAGTGTGTAGGTTTAAAAAAACATCATTAAACTATCATTTATTCTGGAAGCTGTGAGGCCTAAATTAAATAGCCAATCACAATGCTCTTCATTATCTTTATTTGAATCAAACTTCTTTAAAAGTGAATACAATTCGACATCGACGCGCACACACGATGAAATCAACCAAGGTAGGTACATTAACTTAAATTATTCAGAGGTATACATTTGATTATACATTTGTTTATACATATCATGTCTATTGAAATCAACTAAAACTTTCTTTAACAAATATAACTATAGATAGTGTGAATCTTTTAAATTAAGAGACTTTGATTGAATAAATATAAAATACATGGTTACTGTCTTGAAATATAAGCGATATTTGGGCGAGGGTAAGAAAACGTGATAGAGGACGAGGCTTGCCGAGTCCTCTTACGTTTTTGACCCGAGCCCAAATATCGCTTATATTTCAAGACAGTTATCATGTATTTTGTTTTTATCTATTTACATGTACAGCATCGTTGGATTTTATTCATTTGAATGAATCTAAAAGTCTTTGAATAAGCAATGTTCCGTGGGAATTATAATAATGTCATTTACTTCGATTGCTTTTGAGGAACATGCTGGTCTTCTTATTGAATGATTTTTTTAAGGATGCTCGAAGCTCATTTCTTTGAGCTAATCCACATTTCCCCCTTCATTCTAACAATATCAGCGATGTTCTCCTATATATTTCACATAGGAATATAAAAATTATTTTCATGAACACCGGAATTTCATGGTCTATCTTTGAAAAAATATTTTGACAGTGTTATAATTACAATTAAATGATTATTTTGGACATCACTCGTAATTTCAAAGAACTATTTGGTGTTGCCTTCTACCTGAAATAGAATTCTACCAAAAAAGTTGTTTTACACGTAAATTCTGAATAACTTTCTGAAAGCAGATAATTATAATGTTTCTATAAAAAAAGAAAAAAGAAATTGACGTATATAATGTAAGATTTGAGGAGTAACCTACCGTGAAAAAGGTCGATTAACTTAATTTTATCCATAGAAAATGGATGTTTTAATTGTTATTTTGCATTACCATTAATTTTGCTCGGTGATATATACACCACATAATATATATCTTTTCTCTTTTCTTCTTGTGAGAAAGGCGAAGGTAGGGGGGGGGGGGCTTAAACTTATTAAGTTCGTAATATGGTTAGTAATGTTTTGTTCTGCTTGTCTCATTCATTGAAAACCTTTTAAACTTCTGCGTGAAGTATTTGTGTATTTATCCAAGAGGCAGAGAAAGTCCGATAAATAAAGTGTATAAAACACAAACGACCATTTAAAAATAATAACATAAATCAATTATATGAATTAAAATTTTGATATTATGCTGTATGAAGGTTTCTCTGATTTTTTCAGATTTTATTTGCCTTTTTGGCAGCATGCTTTTCAAGCCACTATGTCTTATCACTGAGACGAAATTCATGCAGACGATGTAAGTCAATTTCTGATTCAGGAACATGAAAGAGATATGGTTTAAATTATGGTATTTTAAAATTATATATAATTATTAAATACATGTGCAACTAGTTCTAATTGTAACGGGGACCGTTACAGATGTTCCCCAAACGCGCCCCAAGTCCCTTTTTGTGCCAATTTCCTTTAAAACTTTTTTTAATATATTCAGTTATCACAGGATTTCATAAAAGAATTTTAAAAGCTACAATGATATCAACTTTTTGTCATTTAACGCATTGCACGCAAACGCACGTGCATGCACATGCAAGGTGATCATGGCATGTTGTCTAAGCTATTAACATATCTTTATATTCCAAATAAAAAGTCATAAATATATGAATGTTACCATTTTTCAAATACATTGTAGATTTTTCGCATTGCGCTTGCGCAAATACATGCAGGCACGTCCTTGCATTCAATTTTGATAGTAGTATCATGTAGGAGTCCATTATACCTATTCATATTCTAAATTTCAACCTGTTCTGTTGAGAAACAAGAAAGTTATAGGCATTGAAAGTTTCAGCCAATCAGATTGCAGCACACGTGGATTTACGTGCTTTTATGATAATTCTTATGTATCATGCTGTAGATCTTCATAATGTATGACTATGTTCAAAATTTCAAAGGATTATGACGTAAAACAAGAAAGATATTGATACTTTAGTTTTAGCCAATCAGAGCAAAGCGCCCGCGCATGCGCGTTAGATCTTGTAATTTTGACCCTGTCATCTTGTCTATACTACTAATATATTCATGCATTGTGAGTTCCAAAAAATTCCATCAAGAAATAGAAAAGTTACGGCTTCATCCTTTATATTGGTAATTTCACATGTTGCACGTGTGCGCTCTTGCCAGCACACACGCATTGTACGTGCTTTCATGAAATTTATTATATATCATGCTGTAGATTTTCATAATGTGTGACTAAGTTCAAAATTTCAAAGGATTATGACGTTAAACAAGAGAGATATTGAGACTTTAGTTTCAGCCAATCAGAGCAAAGCGCACGTGCATGCGCGTGAGATCTCGCTATTTTAACCTTGTCATCACGTCTATAATACTTATATATACATATATTATGAGTATCTAAGTATATAATCAAAAAATAGAAAAGTTACGGCTACATCTATTATTTTGGTCATTTTAAGTGTTACACGTGCACGCTCTTGCAAGCACGTGCACGCAAAATGACCTTCGTTCCGCAAATCTACATAACATGCCTGCTGACCCTAAAAAGGTTTCACCTTAGTCGGACGTGTAGTTTACAAGA
This sequence comes from Saccostrea glomerata, assembly GCA_003671525.1. NCBI lineage: Eukaryota > Metazoa > Mollusca > Bivalvia > Ostreida > Ostreidae > Saccostrea > Saccostrea glomerata. The sequence continues at coordinate 284,617 of PRKT01000597.1, read as the reverse complement.
TCATTCGCGGAAAAGATTTTCCCAGGAAGAAGAAAAATAATAATAACTAGTAGACTTATTGTTCACAGAACAATAAGGGGTCTTTCCACCTTCTTTGAATTTTAAATTTGTTATATATCTGACTCCTTAAAATTAAATTCCATGAAAAAGAAACCAAAATTGTCTTAAAGCAAAGGAAAAATGAAAATTAAAGAAAAAAAACGGAATGACCTTGACATTGAGAAAATATTCAAGGTCAAAGGTCAAGGGTCACAATGCAATTTACTGCATGCTTCTACAACTTATAGTTTTCTAGTTATAAGTTTAATAGTAAGTACAAAGAAGTTAAAGGGCAATAACTCATATAAAGGGTCATCAGATCCTTTTGCACTTATACAGTGAAGTTAGGCCTAAAGACCCTTAAGACATCAGAGAACGTTTGGTGTGTCTACGGTCTACAGTTTTGAAGGAGTAGCGAAGCGATAACAAGATTTTTCGCACAAGGGGCAATAACTTTTAAAAGGGTTAATGTTAGGGGACAAGAATAAAATCTTTGAAACAGTTTTAACAGAACATATTATTGATGCATAGACAGTAAGTATATGTTGAAAGACAAAAGAAATATAAAAATGTTAAATTTTTCATTTTTGGAATGACCTTGACCTTTGACCTTTACATGCATTTTAAGGTCAAAGCTCAATGAATCTTATGCAGTTGGTCCCATGCCTTTACAACTTGTCGTTTTGAAAATTTTTCATTATTTGTAAAATTCAAAAATTTCAGGGGAAATAATTCATAGAAGGGGTCTACGAATCCTTTCCCAATGAATAGATCCGAAGGTCCTCTCAAGTAGTCGCAGACATTGGTCAAGGTTTCAAACCTCTGCGGTTTATGGTTTCGGAGGAGTAGCGATAACAAGCATTTCTTGCGTAAGGGGCAATAACTTTTAAAAGAGTTAATGTTAGGGGACAAGAATGAAATCTTTCAAATAGTTTTAAGAGGGCATATTAATGTTGCAAAGACTTTAAGTATATGTTGAAAAACAAAAGAGATATAAAGAGACCTTAATTTCTCATTTTTGGAATGACCTTGACCTTTGACCTTTGCATAATTTTAAGGAAAAAGGTCAATGAATCTTATGCAGTTGGTCCCATGTCTCTACAACTTCTCGTTTTAAAATTTTTTCATTATTTGTAAAATTCAAAAACTTTCAGGGGCAATAACTCATAGTAGGGGTCTATGAATCCTTTCGCAATGAATAGATCCGAATTCGAAGATCCTTTCAAGTAGTTGCAGACATTAATAAAGGTTTGGAATCTCTGCGGTTTACGGTTTCGGAGGAGTAGCGATAACAAGCATTTCTTGCAAAAGGGGCAATAACTCCTTTAAAAGTCAAAGTTCATATACGCAGGGTCAACTGCGAAAATCATTTACGAAGTACATTCTTATGGTCAATAAATCTTTTCGATAAATCTTGAAACTTAAAAACACGTTTGGCGGAAAAATAATAATAATAAACAGAACAATTTCAATAGGTCTTTCCACAGAAAGGTGGAAAGACCTAATAATAATAAGAAACAGAGTAAAAACAATATGTTCCCCAACTTCGTTTGGGGAACATAATTACTATATTCTATTACTATCTTAAGTAATAATAATAATGCATATTATAATAATGATAGTACATGTAAGTAGATGAGATCTCGTTGCAAGTAATTGATTTTTCGATAGGATAAGATGTGGTTTTGACTAGAAAAGAGCCAAGTACGTTAGTTATAGTCACTAGGCCCTGTAAAATACATAAAAAATAAAGCCTGTCTCTACCAAGTATTCATGTATATTTATAAAGTGTAAGATCCAAAGTCTTTGTATATGTAAACATTTCGGCGGATCCAAGCGTCTTATGCTGCTATGTAATATCCGAACCTTTGACGTATCCCGGAAAACGAGCGTTTTTCTCCACTTTTCACATGGTTTTTGGGAAAATTCGATGTGGCCACAAGCATCGGCCACGAAAATATTTTAGCTAGAAATTCATGAACATGAAAGGAGTTGATTTAAACAGGTTTCATTCTGGCCGTGGGCTGTGGCCACAGTGAATTTTTGAAAATTCTAATATTCAGTCGTCTGTTTTACCATGTTTCTGTGACGTATTTTTCATCACCGGTGACGTACAGTCCCCAGTCTGCAGTACCTGCAGTGTAGATCTACATTCTATCGGCGCCGTGTACAAGAGAGTATTTAGAGAAGAATGTAGCATCTAAAGGTACGTAAACTTTGTAGAGAAGTTAAATGATACATATAATATACTCTACATTCTTAAAACATATGATAAACCCTGTACATCACGAGTATGATCCATTGGTTTGCTTTCACTGAAGGCGGCTGTCGTTTGCATACAAAACATGGACAAAGGTCGCTTATAAACACCAAATCTGAGACAGTGTATAAAGAAAAGGAAATAATTGAAAATGTACAAATCAATTTAGATTATATTATGTCATTTTAGAGGTAAAATTTAGCTTCTACACCAATCGTTTAAAAATAGAGCGTTTCATTATTTACATTGACAACGTACAGTTACTTGCAAAAGTATATTACGCTTTTGTTCATTGTTCGTTTAAATAATAGGCATTGGTTTTTTTTTTTTCGTTTTTATTTTTATTTTTTTATTTTTTTTTTTTTTAAAGACCTATAATTCAATGGATTTTTACACTAATATTTTACATATCATGTTGAAGATTATTTGCTTCTTTTCTTTGCCAAAAATAGTTCTAAATGCAAAATAGGAGTTAGAATTACTTGTTTTAAAATAAATAACATTGGACATTACAATTAGTTTTCAAAGTATAGGGCCTACAGTATTAATGACTGATTCATGTTATGATGAGGATGGATATTTTGATTGAAAAGTGGCCAATGTTTTTTTTTTTTCTCACTTTCTATCTTTCAAAGTAAAAAAGAAATCTGTGTATATACGTAATAACTATATTAACATAAAGTTCCTCATAGATGATTTTATAATTAGAACATATTTTCTATATAATATTTTTAGTGAAATATTTTGTTCTACATGTACCTGTCTTGAAATTGCAAGTGAAAAAAAATAATGAATTTTAAAAACAGATAAGGCTGTGTTTTGGTTTGTATCTGAGTCCCCTTTTGAACCCCGCCCCCTTTTAGATCTGTACGTGCTGGGTTTTTTTTCCTTTAGTAGGGGCACAGAGTTACATGATGTTTTTTTTTTAATTAACGTTTTGTTCTATGAAGAAAAAAATGAATACTAGTAATCTGTTCCTTAGTGTACTTCCCTCAGATCAAATGGTTGATGACTTGAAAATTATTTAAAGTAAACATGGTCAATAATTATGCACATGTGATTTTTTTTTTTTAGGAAAAATGCCAGGTTGTGGACCAAAATTTTATCCTTGCATACTTTGCAAGAAAAGGACAAAGCCTAGTGAAAGACGGCCTGTGAATAAAAGCACAAGAAAGATTCTAAGAAAAAACTTTATGACTGAGTGCAGAGATGGTGTATTATGCAGAAAATGTAGAAACAAATGCAATACATTAAAAGGTAGGGCCGTGCAATATTACAGGTATATTGGTATATATATATTATTATAACAGTAACTTGATCCAAAGGGTCGTATCACGTCGAGTTGACAGGCGCGGATCATCAGATCTAACGAGACGCGAAGCGTCGAGTTTGATTTGATGATCCGCGCCTGTCAACGACAAAACTTAATATTTATCCATAAAACAAAGCATGATAACAAGGGACTTCTTAATGCGCAAGAAAAATAACGTCATGTTTTTGCGTACTACGTCATCAGTTTCAGAGAGTGGTGATATGGATTCAGAAAACCACAGAAAGTACATTTTGATTTATTATTTTACCTGGTATTTTGATTAAAAGTAAAGTGTTATTGTGTGTGCAATTAATATTTTACTCCCCCCCCCCTCTTTAAACTTATAGATAAATTCAAATAGACTTGAGCTTGATAGCATTTTAAACTTTCTGCACAATTTTATTGATGATAATTAATTTACAATATATCTCAATATATTGCAATGTTCATCATAAAATATTGCAATATTAATATACCCAACTCTATTAAAAGGAACACCGCAAGAGAAGTCATTGGGACCATCCTCAGCATCCTGCACCACCCCCATACAAAGCCCTGCTGGACGAAGTACATGTACTATGAAGAGTCCACCCTCTGTGACTTTACCTCTACAAAGCACAGTAAACAGTCATGCATACTGTGTTTTGTGTAGAAGACCTGGTCCAAAACTTGTTGTGGTTTCCACACAAGCAAGGTTTAATTTTTTCCTGGAGCAGAACATTCTAATACCTGCAGGTATGAATAGTTTTTCTTAACATATTTATATTACTGGTAGTATTAACGTGTATTCAGTGTATATACTGATAATATTGAATTGATAGAGGTATAATTATTAAACAATTTGTTTTAACATGCAGGTTCTCGTTGTTGTCCAGCGCACATACTAAATGACATTGTAAACACCAATACTATAGAGAACCCAATACCACCAAAGGACACAAGTTTTGTCAACAGATCTACCATTATGGAGCTTGTTGAACAACTCAGACAAGAACTGTTAATAAGAGGATCAAAGAGATTAGACTTTGACGACCCTTCATCTTTAGCAGAAAGTGACTATTTTACTCTCACTGGACTTGGAAAAAAGGAATTTGATGATCTGTTATCTTATGTGGAAGCTGGAGACGTTAGGTCATCTAAATCAAGGAGTGTTAGAACTTGTTTAGCGATTTTTCTGACCAAATTGAGGACAGCTATGGATAACAACATGCTGGGAGTTTTGTTCAACATGACTAAACCACAGGTAGGAAGGAACATTAAATTAAATTTTTATTGGTTAATGTATTGAAGCTGAAATATGAGATCTAATTCTCATAGATTTATTCAGTATCTACATAATTATTTGTGTATGCTAATAGAGATCAGTACAAGTGAAATATAAATTATACCAACAAAAATTGTTCCATTGCATAAGTTTCATTATTCTATTGGAACATTTGTGAATTAAAGATGAAAAAAATCAATCTTGATAAAAGGAAATATTATATTGCAGCGCTACATGTAAGTAAATAATTTTTGTTTTAGATTAGAAGAGCTGTATCCACTATGAGACAAGCAGTTAGAACCTACTTTGTCCCAAATCACCTTGGTTTCAATCATATCAGCAGGGATACTGTTATCCATGACCATACCAGACCCCTTGCCAAAGAACTGTTCTCTCCCACCCTCAACCAGGCGATACTAGTGCTGGATGGAACCTATATATATGTTCAAAAGAGTTCACAGTTTTCCTTTCAAAGGCGGTCATACAGTATGCAAAAACAAAGGTGAGAAATATCAAATATATAATTAAAAATAATTCTTTAATTTAGGTGGCATATACCAAATGTCTTGCTCTGTTTGTCAGATTGTAGTCTGCAAAAAATATGTATAACCTTGCCCATAACCTTTGATTGGATAAAGTTAGGACTTTTGTATTTCAACAAATAAATTAATGCAACTAACTTGAAATTTTATCATAGTACAATTTTGCAAATTAGTTTTCATGGAAAGAAAACATTTGTATCTATTCAAAATTTGTTTAAAATGTCATGTAAGTTATAATTGTAAAATTAAAATTAGTTAAGCTATGAATTCATAATTATTGAATATTGAATGATTATTTACAAACAGGCATCTACTGAAACCAATGATGATTGTCACGACCACAGGTTATATCATAGCTGCCATTGGACCGTATTTAGCTGACGGAAAGAATTCTGATGCAAACATTTTAAAACACATCATTGGTACGGACACTCAAGAAATTAAGACTTGGCTCCAGGAGGATGATATCATGATAGTGGACAGGGGTTTTCGGGATTCTGCAGGAGTGTTGGATAATCTGGGAATTCATATGGAGATGCCTTCTTTTTTACAAAAAGGCCAGAGGCAACACTCCACAGAGGATGCCAATAGTTCACGTTTGATCACAAAGGTACTTTTCTACATTTATTATGCACCCAGTAAATGAATAATGATTGATTATAGACATTTGAATAAGATATGCGTGAATGTATCCCTATATTAACAGAGATTATAAATTTTTCCTATAACAGATACGATGGGTGGTAGAATCGGTGAATGCGAGAATTAAGACATGGCGGTACTTGGCAAGACAACTCCCTAATTCCCAGATCCCATATGTTGGTGACTATGTGCGAATTATAAGTGCAATCTGCAACAAATACAGGTACATTTCATAGGTAAAATTCAAAAACTTTGCAACTGCCTGAACAAGTTTTTAATTTCTATTATGAAAAAATTCAATTGAAAAAACATTGTAATTATTCTGAACAAAAATTGTTTTAGGCCCCCTCTAAGCAGTGGAGAAGAGAATGATTTCCAAATAGCAACGAAGATGCGGTACCTCTCTACCCAGACAAATCAGCTGCAGACAGAGGTAGAGTCAGACAATCTAGTGAAGAAGCGATATAATTGGAGGAAGATTGATGATGAAGAGAACACCATTACTGACTTTCCAAAGTATACAGAGGAAGAAATTCGGGAATTGACTCTTGGTGTGTATCAAATTAAATTGGCAAAATTTTACACCCAGGAACATGTGAACCAGGATGGATTTGAGATATGGGTTGATCAGTTCAATCCAGGCCTCCTTGCTGCCAAGATCCAAAGTAGACATATCTCAAGCAAATGCTATCTGTGCTGGATTAGGTTTGAGGATGGTGTCGTGACCTCTTGGTATTGCCGTTGTAAGTCGGGAGCGCGAGTAGTTGGAACCTGTGCACACATTGCCAGTGTTATTTGGTACTTGTCCTTTGCTAGATACTCTGATGTGATCAACCTTGAGTTAGGCAAGAACTGGCTAGACAACGTATGTGATGCAGCGGACATTCCAGAGATAGTTGACGAAAGCGACAGTGAAACTGAAGCCACTGAGGAATAAAGACAAGAAAGCTTTAACTTATTGTGTATTTTCAAATTATGGTTATTCATTTAGATTGACAGGTAATTATTGGAACTTTTTCTTGTGTCCCTAACCCTTATCAAAATGTATAAAAAAGTTGATAATTTCATATATATAGTTCTTTGAACAGTGTGAGTGTTATGTCCAATGTGGTTATAGGCATGTATAATCTCCTTTTTTCGGATATTTTTGTTTATAATGTTTTTATATAGTTTGCTAAATATGTAATTATTTTAAATCTTCAGAGCCAAAAAATACAAAGACATAGCAAATTGTGTCTGTATTTGATGTTTTTATAGTTGAACTCACATTAATGGATCAGAACTTGTTTTATATTTAAAAATTAAAATGATGATTTTTATGTACAGCTACAATTTGAACAGTTTTACACTTTTCAATCTTTAATATAAAACAACAAAAGCAAGTCATCTCATACCTTACAGAGTTTTAGAAGATCTTTTTCTCAAAAGAAATAAAATGGTATTTTTATGTGAATTTATGTCAGTTGTTTTGTATAGCTTTGCAAGTTTCCTGTTGGTGAGTTAGAAAAATGTTTCAATTAATTCTTTTTCAGTGGTGCACATTCAAAGATCCATTTAATGTGCAAAGTCATCATAAACCAAAAGAAAGTGCCCAATTGTCATTAATATCATTATACCCTGCACATAAAATTTCTTTATTTTTAATTTTGCTGTACATCGTTATCTTTTAAACAAATATTACCTAATACTGTTTTAAATTCTATTATTTTACCTCAAAAGGATGTTTTTTTGCTTTGTAACATATTTTAAACCTAAGTGTAAAAAGGTCAAAATAAATGCTGAGGAAAGTGATATTTCCTTATTAATTTTTAGATCCTTTAAAAACTACATTTAAGGATCTTTATTTAGCAATTATGATCTACGATTTAAACATTACTGAAAAGAATGACTTGATTTGAGGAGAAAAATAGACAGCAAATTAGGCAAAAAATTGACAGCAATTATGATATTCAGATATATACAGAGATATTGGAAGTCGTTTGTTTAAAAAAAAAAATTTTTGCACAATATTTTTGTAAAGGTAAATAAACAATGTAATTTAAACAGTTAAGTATTAAATCTTTTACCTACAACATACATTGAAACATAAAACTTGTTATTAAAGTGTTCTTAATTGATGGTAAAAATGACGTCACAGTGCTCAAATCAGTGAAATGCAATAAAATACACCCCATCTTCAGAGGGTCATTTCAACTTAACTATAAAAGATAGATGAAAATTGTTAATATATTTATGAAGTGTATATCCTGAAGTCATATTTATATAATTATATTCAATTTTCAAAGAAAGGCCGATTTTTCTTACTAACATACTTGGCTCTTTGTAAAAAGATAATGGCATTAATATTTCCCTCCTTATATTTCATTCTGTTGATTTAACAGGCATTATTTTGGACATCTTTTCTTCAATATTGTTCATAAAACTGGTTTAAACTTTTCGAGATTTCAGATTTCTATTGTAAGGGGTCAGCTCCTTTTCCTTGATATAAAATAAAAGGTCTTGTTAATTTAAGGATTTTTTTCAACAAACATAAAGAACTTTCTTTTGTTTTTCAGAAAAAAATATCTATGGGCCAACCCTTAAAGTTCTTAAAGGGGCTGTTTTATCAAAAAATATTGTCTAGAACATTACTTTGACCATCTTTTTTTTCAATGTTCTTTTCAAATTATTTCCCGCGTCAAACCTGAGACGTAAAAATATGTAGTGACTGTTCATCGCAAAGCGCTCGGCATCAGATGTGAAAGTCACGGGTCTTACGGATATGACCTTAAAAACATAGGTCACGTGTAACGGTAGGCGCTGGCACGATAAAGAACCCTCACTGCTCAATGGCCCGGAGTGCCGAGTATAGGTCTAAATTTAAAGCCCTTCAACGGCTTACGGTGACGTCTCAATATGAGTGAAAAATTCTCGAGAGGGACGTAAAACAATATACAATCAATCAAAATATTTCCCCTTTACAAGAAATATTGAATATTTTTGGAGATTATATATTATTTAAAAAAGTATATTGATACATGTAACTCCGTGTAAAGTGTATATTTCTAATTCAATCTTTGCAGACAAAAAATGCCATTCTAATCCATGTTTAAATGGCGGGGTATGTGATAAAATCAAGATACACACAGGAAAACCCATATGTATATGTCCCGAAGGATTTATTGGTGAAAGATGTGAGAGTAAGTATCTTTTGATTTTCAAAAATTATAATAATTATTGTACACTTAAATGTCAATGTACGACCGAAGCTTTAACATCGGAATGCAGAATCTTCTGATAAATCAACGAAGTGTAATAATCAGCATCAACAAAATATAGAAAAAGATTGTACAAAATTAGCAGATATAGAGAACACTAGATACATTGACAAATTATCAGTCAACAATTCTAGTATTCATATTCATATTGCCTCATTCATATTGCCTCATTCGTAAGACGTTCACTTAATGGTTCGTGCAAACTAACAACCAAAAACGATAATTTATAACTTGAGGAGTTCAACCTTTTAAGCGTCAACATCCCTTCTTTATGTTAACGTATACCCTCATCACATGCATATGATATTATTCTAAAAAAATACATTTATAAAAAATATAATGATCATATTAGATTTGTTGGATTATTTATCATTTTAGTCAATGTATGTGACTGCAATGATTGTCAGAACGGAACATGTAAGGCGGATAAATGCAACAAACGTGGTTACACATGCAGCTGTTTACCTGGTTTTACCGGCGAAAATTGTGAAGGTAAATATGATTGTTGATTGTTTATTCCTTATTGTCCCTCTCGAATTTTTCACTCATATGGAGACGCCACCAGTTTCCGGTGGAGATCTGCAAATGCTGTCCTATACTCGGCAATAACGGCCATTGAGCAGCCCTGAGGGAGGGATCTTTTTCGTGCCAGCACCTTCTGCGACACGGGACATCGGTTTATACGGTCTCATCCGTAGGAACGGTCTCAGTGTCCCAAAATTCCAACCTTTATCACAAGAAATTATAATCAAAGCATAATTATGTTCAAATCAAATAAGGATAAATTAATATCCAGCGGCTGCATCACAGGTTATTTCGTTTAAGATAATGAAAATGATTTTTTGCACGGCTCAAATAAAACGTTATTTCAATGTTCAAAAGAAGTACTAAACAATAAAGTATGAATCAGTTCAAGATTTTTGTGCTGTGCCGTTAACTGTCTATGGATTTATATGTAATGGCTATAAGTTGCTTCCGTCCCATTGGGAAAATTTTATTTATCTAGCTTATAGAGACCACGATAAAGTGTGTAGGGCTTCGTCTTTAGACTTATAAGTCAGAAGCATTTAGTTTTTCATGGTGTCAATGCCTACCTTGACTCAATTACTAAGTTAAAAGCTTGTAAAACTTCAAGTCTAATTAAAGGTGCTTAATGAAGGAACAATCATTATTCATGTTCACCTCTCACTGAATTTGACCGGTAGGGATTGAACTCAGGCCCCCCAATCACGCTATTTCCTCAGCCTCTGAAGCAATTTGACTGTGCAACATGTACATGTTTTGAAACAATGTTTCTGGATAAGTTTCAATAGGTGATGTTTGTGACAACCATGATTGTTTGAAAGGAACCTGTGTAGCAGACAAGTCTAGTGGTAGAGGTTACACGTGCAACTGTACCACTGGTTATGTCGGGGAGAACTGTCAAGGTAATACACCATATAATTCTTAAAGTTAATAGAGTTCTATAAAACCTTCCTTAACATTTTAAAACGGCCCCTGCTTATTATTATATCATGAATTTAATTATTCCGTATGAAGCTGTCAAAATAAGCTCTTAATGAGGTTTGTTTAAAATGCTCGAGTACGTCTGCTGCAATATACATGCATTTTGTTTATTAACGACACTGTCAAGGTGTGTCATTTTAAATTGATTTCTGAATGAATATATAACATAAGAACAAAAGAAAGTCTTTCTAAGATTCGAAACAAATGACGATTTGTAAGGATAGAATCGAAACTAGGCCACTAAAACACATATCAGGCATGTAGGTGTACAGCTTCTGCGAAATCCTTATATTTCATTACACTTTCTAATCAGTTAGATGTATGTGACGGCAATGATATTATCTGGGTGTTTATATATGTAAAGCGAGTCAATTCAGTATTGAGGTTAAAGGTTTATTGGAGACAATGTTGATATTTGTTCTGACAGGGGTTGCTTACTCTTCCAAGGCACCTTATTCTACATCTAGATTTCAAGGGATCTATGTTAATGTCACTTTCACAAAGTTGTATTATTGTGAATTGTGTGATATGGATCCCGGAATTTTTATCGTTACCCTTTTCAGTAAACAGACGAGTAAACTTTAAACCAACATGTTACTCAGTTAACTATAACTTTAAAAAATAATTTTAAAAACTTTGATATATTTAACAGTTGGCGTATGTGACAACCATGAATGTGTGAATGGAACTTGTGAAGCAGACCAGTCCAGTGAGCGAGGTTACAAGTGCAATTGTTTTAATCATCATTCCGGAGAAAATTGTGAAGGTAAACGTTTCAACACAATACTATGTTACATATGGAAAGTATATGTCATCATACATGCAAGATGCAACGTAATGATACATGAAGACATACAAGTTTTTATGTCAACAAGATGTTTATGCTGACATAAAAGTTATTTATGTCAGCTGAAGTTGGTTATCACAATCATTGTAATCACGTGTACCATGTGCCAGCGTAAGGAAGGCCAAGCGGCAAATCGATCTGTTTCAATCCAATAAAATATTTGCCATCGAGCAATATTAATGTGAACAATTAAACTCAGGTTCCCCGATCATGCTGTTTCTTCAGCCTCTGAAGCAATTTGACTGTAGTACATGTACATGTTATGAAACAATGTTTCTGTATAAGTTTCAATAGTTGATGTTTGTGACAACCATGAATGTGTGAAAGGAACCTGTGTAGCAGACCAGTCCAGTGGTAGAGGTTACACATGCAACTGTACTACTGGTTATGTCGGGGAAAACTGTCAAGGTAATACACCATATAATTCTTACAGTTTATAGAGTTCTATTCAACATCCCTTAACATTAAAAGTTTTTGCTTATAATTACATAATAAATCAAATAACTCCTTATGAAGCTGTCAAAATAAGCTGTGCGTGAGGTTTGTTTAAATGCATGAGGACATCTGCTGTTCTGTATATGCATTTTTGTTTATTATGGACACTGTACGAGTAAAGAATGTGCCATTATATTTCGATTAGTGAATGAATATATAACATAAGAAGAAAAGAAAGACAATTAGTCTTTCTTAAATTCGAAACAAATGACGATTTGTAAGGATAGAAACCAGAACATATATTAGGCCGTACTTGAAAAAATCTGTACTCGTCGTCAATATGCTTAGCAAATGCATAAAATTGAAAAAACTGTGTACAACTACTGCAAAATCTTTATATTTCTACTAATTTCTTTATAAGGCCTAAGATATATGTGACGGCAAGGATGGTCAGAGAGTATATACTTCAGTGTTGATGTTAAACGTCTATCGGAGACAATGGTGATATATATTTGTTCTGACAGGGGATGCTTACTTTTTCTAGGCACCTGATCCCACCTCTAGAATTTCAAAGGACCAATGTAAAGACCAAACACCAGAAGAGCTAATGCGATAATAAGGTGTCCGTCGTTCGTCCATCTAGTTGTCTGTCCGTAAACAATTTTTTCAAAACTCAATTTCTCCTACAGTTTTTGTTTGATTTCAATATAACATGGTATACAAGAATATTACAATAAGATACATAATTCAGAGTGTCAGTTTTTGAATTCTGTGAACGGTGTTGCCATGGTAGGTGGTAACTAAAAACAGAAATGTTTGTGATATTCCTTTAAAACCCTACTGCTCCTAAAGTGTTGGTCTGATTTTAGTATAACTTGGCACACAAGTAGACTACGCTCAGATATGTAATTTTATGCATTGGTTATTGATTTCATTGAACAGTGTTGCCGTGGTTACTGAAAATAGAAATTGCTATGAAATTGCTTTAAAACACTCCTCCTCTTACAGTCTTGGTCTGATTTCAATGTAACTTAATTTTGATTTCATTGAAAAGTGTTGTCATGGTTACTAAAAATAGAAGTTTCTATAAAATTCCTTTTCAACGCTACTCCTCCTACAGTTTTGGTACCGTTATGATATAATTTGGGACACAAAAAGACTTCACTAAGATACATAATTCTTAGTGTTCTTAATAAGTTTAAAATCCAAGTACCACTCTTCCTTTGTAACACGTACAGACCAGTAGGGCTAGTCTCATCAGAGACCTCTGGTTTAAGGTGTCCCTGTCAGTAATCAGTAAATGAAGCAGACCCATCCAGTGAGCGAGGTTACAAGTGCAATTGTATTACTGGTTATGGCGGGGAAAACTGTGAAGGTATTAAACTATAATTATAATTCTTAAAGTTAATTGAATTCTATCAAACCTTCCTTAACTTTTAAAGTGTTCGCTTATCATTACACCATGAATCATTTTTTTAACAGTGTTATGCTTCCTCCTTCTATAGGCACCTGGTCCCACGTGTAGAATTTCAAGGACTCTATGTTTATGCCCTTTTGACAAGTTTGCATTATTTTGAATTGTTTGATTATTCATCCAAGTTTTTATAGTTACCCTTTTGAGTAAATAGTAAACTACTTTTTTTTTTATTAAATGTTTGATAGATTTTATATAGTTGGCGTATGTGACAACTAAGAATGTCTGAATTGAACTTGTTAGCTTTAAAACTCTGCAATTTTCTTAGAAGTTTTCAGGTTTGGAGAATTTTTTCTTGTTTTAGTACGTTTACTCAGAGATTGCAAAGACCATCTTGAAAATGGTACAACTGCCAGCGGTGTTTACGAGATCCACCCCTATGGGACTGTCCCTGTCAGTGTTTTATGTGATATGGACACCCTGAATGGAGGGTGGACGGTATGTTGCTATTATTTGTTTTTTTTTTTGGGTTCTTTACTTCTCAAAACCTTTTGGAGACATACAGAATGAGTATCACTTTGCTTTAAGTGTAGTTTCCTCATCGGCATGTTCTTAATAAGCGTGATTTATTTACTGTATTTATTGATCAAAGGTAATACAAAAACGTGTGGATGGATCTGTGAACTTTAACAACACATGGGAGGAATATAAGGCCGGCTTCGGGATTCCAGGACAAGAAGATTTCTGGATCGGTAAAGACACTAAATCTTTGATAATCTCGACACCAATTGTACGGTAGCCTTACTTTCTTGACAAGTTTATTGGGAATACATGTAACTAGGGCTAATTGTAACGGGAACCGTTACAGATGTTCCCCAAACGCTCCCCAACTCCCTTTTGGTGCCTTATTCCCTGTAAGCTTCATTAAATAAGACTAACTCTATGCCTTTTAGACTATTACAATGTTTTCCCAGAAGTATATTCAGTATATTCAAATTTATGCATTGCATGCATGCGCATTTGAATGCATGTGCGTAATGACCATATCATCTTGTCTTCACTATTTATATACTAGAAATTACAGCGTTTTATCCAAAAGTATTAAAAAATACGTTTTAATCTAGTGTATTTGTAATTTTACTCATTTCACGTGCACGCACGTGCATGCATGTGCATGTCGACTGTATCTTCTTGTAGGAGTCTGTCATGTTTGTCTATGTTCTAAATCCCATCCTGTTTGGTTGAAAAACGAGGAAGTTATAGCCATTTTAAGTTTAAGCCAATCAGATTGAAGCGCACGTGTATGCGCATGTTTTCACGACAACTGTTATATTTCATATTGTAGGACATCCTAATGCATGATTATGTTTAAAATTTGAAAGCATTTCGTCAAAAATTTAAAAAAGATATTGCGATTTTTGTTTCAGCGAATCACAGCAAAGCACATGTGCATGCATGTGCATGACGACCATACCAACTTGTCGCAGTCCATTATGTTTGTCTATGTTCTAAATCCCATACTTTTTCCTTGAAAAACAAGGGAGTTATAGTCATTTCAAGTTTAAGCCAATCAGATTGCAGCGCACGTGCATGCGCGTGTTTACATGACAATTGTTATATATCATATTGTAGTACATCCTAAAGTATGCATATATTTTAAATTTCATAGCATTTCGCCAAAAAACAGAAAAGATATTGAGATTTTTGTTGCAGCCAATCAGAGCGAAGCGCACGTGCATGCGCGTGAGTTCGTGCTAATTTGACAGTGTCACATTATCTACACTATTAATATATCCTTATTAAGTGAGTTTTCAAATATTTCATCAAAAAAATGTTAAAGTTATGGCTATATAAAGTATATCCGTCATTTCACTCATTTCACGCGCCCGCACGTGCATGCGTATGCGCGCAAAATAACCTTCGTGTTGCACACCTACACTACACACCTATTAACCCTATAAAGGTTTTAGCTCAGTTGGGTGAACAGTTTCTGAGAACACTCGCGGACAAAAAAAGTACCGGAGAACAAAGAAGAAAAAAAAGAATAATAATAATAATAAGAAACCGAGTAAAAACAATATGTTCCCAAACTCCGTTTGGGGAACATAATTTCTATACACGATGTCTGTTTCAATAGTCAGGACGCTTCAGCAGACGGGACATTTTTCTAGGAAAAAACATGAGTCCGGATTAACGAAATAATAACAATTATAATATTCAATAATTTTTAAGTTTTCGCTGATATTTGTTATCTGAACTTTACTAGCAAAATTTCATATCTGGGATCGAATCAAATGTACATATAAGTATGTAAGACACTTGGATCTGAAATATTTCTCCCGAAGGTAGATGTATTGATTACTGTTATTGTTAAACATTTTTTTGGGGAAGGGGCAAGAAACAGACAAAAGACACACAGTTTTTCCTATCTAGCCTAAATTTTGGAAATTTTAGATTACTTTACAACTTGAATTTGCTGCTGAATTTATAGATATTTACCTTTGAAGCATGGGACAGACAATCACTAATAAAACGAAACACTTTAGAAATCATCCAGGTTTTTGAACAACGAGATTAAACATTCTCAATTAAAACGAGTACCAATAATGCATGTATAGACTGTATTGCAATTCATTTAACAAATATTTTGAATATTTTTCAAAACAGGAAACGAGGTGATCCACCAGTTAACAAAGGGAAACGACTCTTCTCTCTATGTCACGATAACTCTGGTGAATGGCACAACACTATATGAGGTATATGAGAGGTTCTCAATATCAAATGAAACAGAAAAGTACCAACTCGATTTGTCTGGAATTCCAACCGGAACCTTAGGTATGATTCATATAATTATTGGTAATTAACAGTCAAGTGAAAGAGAAGGATTAGTTGTGTAATAATTATATTGTTTTGAAATGATAATTCCTGGTTAAAGTTTAGAATTTATTCAAGTCCAAAAGTACAAAATCAAAATTCACATTTTTACACAAAAATTCCTAAAGTGAGAGTGAATTACAAACAAACTCAGGCACGTCTCATCTTTGACAACTCCTCCCACATTTCATAAATGAACCAATGAAACAAGTTAAAAGACAGTAGTAAAGTTTGGGGAAAGCTCAATGACATTAATTTATAACACAGGAAACAATTTGAGTAAGCATAACAAATTCAAAGAAACACCAGTCTAAGATCTGACCATAAACCTGATAACAATTATGAGCTAATAGCATCGATACCGTGGGATGGAGAGAGAGATGTCAAGTTTGAGAAATTACAAACACGTGCAGCAGTGCTCTTTCTGAAGATCAAATAAAACAATTAATTTTCAATTACAAATTCCCAGTACATCAATTATAATATTTAAACAATACCTAAATCATAAGTACATCTAAGAAACTAACAAATTGTCTTTATCAAAAATATGCATTTATACATATATAATTTATACGCATGTATATAACAGTTGATTGTTAGTCTAGTCAAATGCTGACTGACGTTTTTCATACTAATTGTTAGTCCATTATCTATACACTGATTTGACGACGGATTTTGTCGTAATTTTCTGATCAATACAAGGAGCATACAGCGGGTGTGACCGGTCGGCAGGGATGCTCACTCCTCAATGGCACCTGATCCCACCTCTGACGTTCTGGAAGTCCGTGTTCGCTCTGCTCTTATTTTGTATTTTTATGGACGTTTGATCTGGAATACTGATCGTTATCTCCATACGTTTCAATGATACTCTTTTACGTATTTTGAGATATCTCTAACATTCCCTGGCATTCACAACAGTTTTCCCCATTACTAGGTTAAGCTGTATTTTGGCTTTGCTCTTTTGTTCATTAGAAATTCCTTTACATTCAGAAAATCTGTTTTCAAGAAAATGAAGTTCCCTAACATTCGAAATAAAGGTTTTTGAGATAATGAGGTTAAACTACATAGCCTTTAACTCTGTAGATGACTATAGGGCATTCTTCTTCATACAGGAACTTAATTTTCGAGTTGAAGAAGTTCCCTTACATGCCATCGCTGTTCGAGATAAATAAGTTTAACCGTGTTTTGATTTTTCTCTATAGGTGACAAGATGCAAGAATGGGGTGCAGGAGGGAATTTCTTTTCTACCTGGGACAGGGATCACGATAGGGCGGGTACTTCTAACTGTGCTGAGAGCTCCGGCGGGGGTTGGTGGTTTTCTGCTTGCTACTACGCCTTCCTTAAGGGACAATGGGCCTCGGCAGACTGGTTTCATCCTTGGTTTCGCACTGTCCATCAAGGGGCAGATATTATGGCGACAAAGATGATGATAAAGCGTTTCTAGGTGAGTTTTTATTATATATACAAATTTGGACAACGACAGAAGTATTTGGTGGACAAGGATCATGTTGTGGTTAGAGCGTCTGCTCTAGAATCGCTTAGTAAGGAATTGATCCAAAGGTCGCGGGTTCGAGTCCAAGGCTTAACAAAAAGTTGTCGATTCAGTGGGACTTCTTTTTAAACATTCAACATAAAAACTTATCTCGAGATAAAAAGATGAGAAACAAAATTCTTCTTTCGTATCTCATTATCTAATAAAGTCTATGAAATTAATTTCTGAAACTGCTGAAAGCATGATTGAATTACATTTAGTTTGTGAGCTGTAAAAACGAATATGTGTTATAATTAAAATGAGGTTTCAAGGTAAGCATACCACATCAGACCATATTTTCAATTGTTCGTTTGCTCTCTTCTACTCAAATAAAGAAATAAGGTCAATAGTAAAGTGGAATTTTCCTTTATTCTTTTTTAATTTCGACATGTAGTTGTATAAATAATATGAACATTCAGGGGAATTGCTAAAGATTATTGTTTCCTATTAATTTTTCAATGATAATTTGAATCACACCATTTTTAGATAGTTAGCCAGGAGAGAGCAAACAACCTTTTTTGTCTAAATAAATAAACTATAAAGAATTAAACCTGATTAAAAAGGACTATTTCTTATGTTACATGTAATCTTTTTTTTATTTGATATATTTTAGATTTAACGAATTGCAATAAAATGAAGAGTGAATACTTATAAGCACCTGTATATGTTTTTCAGTTTCAGATACGTCAAAATACTGTGGATTTTGTATGCTATGTGAATTTTGAAAAATAATTATACATGTATAAGTAAAGTAAATAAACTTGACATACAACAATTTATTATTATTTTATGAGTATTTAAACATCATCCGTTTCTATGTCCGTGTCCATTTCATATTTCAAGAGGGTCATTTAACCAAAAAAAAATTAATATGAAAAAAAGTATATATTGTCTATGAAATACATGCCCGATTGGATGGATTTGTTAACAATTATTGAAATAAAAATAAATATTTTGAAATATGCCTAAATTAAATTTCACGAAAGTTCTTGTACACCTATAGCTAATGCTCAATATTACCTGGGAATAGGAAAAGGTTACGAGGAAAAGGTGATAGTTGTGGCTGATGCTGCAATTTGAAACAAGTTAATTATAGAGGGAACGAATGCAATTATGTAGTGATAACGCTCGTTTTAACTTGTGCTTTGTGTCCAAACCTCCAGCTTCTGCACAAAACTTGATTATTATCATAAAAGCTGATAACATTTTGATTGACTATCCAGATAATTTCTGAACCACTTTGTTCTTTCAACCATCTCTAAAAGACTGCAGGTTCAGTCTCAGAATTAAAGTCACACAGGGTCTTTCTACCTGAAAAATGATAATTGATAATATTTCTAGCAAATGCTAAAGACGTTATGAGGTTTGAAAGGCTTTCCTTATATAAGGATTCAATGCACGATACAAGGACAAGACACTTCTTGTTCTCTTCTATGTCAGCAGTAGACATTAAAAACTCAACAACATCATTTCAGGAATTCAGCCATGCTTTCGGGTTAAAATCTTCTAGATTTCCTTTATTTCTATAGCCATTTTGAACTATTAAATAGTCTTCTTTAACAATTTAATACAAGTTTCCCGATTGCTGATGCAAGATCTTAAATTCATCCATTATACATTCCGTTTCAATACATGTATGCTGAATAATTAAAATGTTTTAGACTTTTTTGAGTATGCACTTGAGTCATTAACACACGATGTGCAAATATAATTGCCTCTTTCCGTGGAATAGATTCAATGAGTCAATTTTTTGGACATTTTTTATGCTGAATATTGATCAGTGGTGATTTGTTGTTTGAAGTTTTCTTGTAGTTTAAACAACAACACTCTGGCATAAATTTAGAAGTCTGAAAAATTTATACTTTTAGTATGATCTTTAGCGATATTTTTTTTTTCAATTTATATGACTTTAATTAAATTTATATATTTTTCTAAAAAACGAGAAAAGAACTAAAGCTTTTTTCGGGCAGATTTTAAAGTTAAATCTTTCTTGCCTAAGTGCATAACCATAGAGTGTTAAATAAGAGACGTTTGTGTCGAGTTAAAAAAAAATGTTAATTCATAACAATTTGAGAATTTATTTTAAAAAGTTACAGGAACTCTTGTCAGACATGAAAATTTCTAACACCATGACAAATTAAGCGAGTCTTTTTTTTTCTGAAATAAACAATTAAAAAATAAACAAGTCAAGCCGAAATTAAGACTTAAGATATAAAATATTTTATACGATCGTTTGTATAAGTAATTTGTAAGGATTGTGTATAATTGTAAAGTGATTTCGTTTAGAGGATACAAACCGAGTTTATCAGTATACTCTTATTTATGTTTGCCGCAATGGGTCTTTACGTTTACCATAACGGGCCTCCATACACGATCCATGCAGACAGAAAATTAATAATTTTTTTTCTTCTTCAATTCCGTAAACACCTTCCAGTTCGAGTTGACAATTGTATCAAGAATCAATTTGTGCACATAAATCAGGAATAATTAACATTCAAACAGGCTGAAATAATCCGCAATCATCGGTTGTTAAGTTAAAAATGCAACTTCTGTTAAAAAAAAGAGTGCTCGCATTATTAAACTTATTAAAATTTTTGTTCATTTTAATCCCCACAAAGACTTGCACTTCACCTTGAATGGTAATCGGATGAAATTGAGGCTATCTACGGCCGCAGCAAATATAGTGTAAATTCACTATAATAGTAAGATACCACAATTATGGCGGAATTTACGTTTCCCGAACCTGTATGGGATTTATGCTCTACGTAGCAACAATTTCTAAAACAAAATAAATCATTCATAAACACATTGCTTAAAATATCAGCAGTCTCCTCATTTTGTAAGTTCTATGGTGAATGCAATGACCTTATTAGCAGATATGAGACAAACGGATAGACATAGACAACTAAGTGTAGATATCTTTAGTCAAATCCTATAGTTAAAGAAAGGGAAAATAAAAACCCGAATGACCACACTTGCAAAAGCTTTTATATTTTATAATTCATATATCAACAATTAAAGCAAAATCGATATTCGATGTCCATTGTTTAGTGATTGAATGAATCCAATCATGCTGGTATTTGGTCGGCAAAGCTGTAAAAGGATGCAAACGTTTCCCGGATGCTAGGATCTATTTGAGACGCCGGAAGTATGAAACCGTCAGTTCCGGATCCGCTAGCGGGGCGTAACTCGTACACATAGGCATACTTAACACCATTCAGCTTGAAGTAGTCGAAGGCTCCACCGGATGCAGCATCTAGAAGAATACACATACTCTAAATTCTAGTATTTTATGCTTCCATAAATAAGACAGTATGCTATGGTTTTTCTCACCAAGGTACCACAAGATTTTACCTCAGTCTACTACAGAAAACATGTTTAAACAATGATTACCTAGAAATCTCTTTATTATAGACGATATAATTTCCGATCGAACAATATATCTTTTAAAACAACTTAATTTAATTAGCGGAAAGAAATAAAAGGTTGCATTGCATATGATATGATATGCAGCAGGCACCCACATGTAGCATCAATTTTGAAAGTTGGGGAGGGGGAGGGCAGCCAGAGAATTTTTTTTTAACTTACCTCAAAAAGTTGACTAGCAAAAAAAAGAAGGAAGAAAAAAGACAATTGCCCAAACTCAAAAATCCGATCTGATGCTTTAGAGGTCCGTGTTTGCTCTATGCTCCTATTTTATATTGTTTTATGAATTTTTTATCCTGAATACTGTTCATTGTCATCTCCCTCGGGAGATGACACATTAAGATTGTATGCCGGAAGTGAAGTCCTAGTGTAAGCCTCCATTAATCTTTCGGGAGTCCTCGATGTTTTACAGAGTTCCAAGTAGCTTGTAAACTGGTTTTCTTTTAGAAGAACTAGCTTAGGAGTGTGTGATCTACTTTCGGTTTAGGCCTAAAGCCAAGGAAAAGTTAGAAAAGAAGTACGATGCTTATAAATATCTATAGTTTCGGTGTGTCGTATATATATTGATCCTCAATACTATGCCTTATTAAATTGGTAAGCCACACAAGGAGAATTGACAATGACGTGATTTCTATATATAGATTTGTTGACGCGAAGGGAAAAACTGGTTCTCGCACAAAAGAACAAGCTTACAATTAGCTTCTGCAAAAAATGTATGAAGAGTGGTCAACGCTAATTTTATGTTAATTTTTTAGTCTGTAATTGGATTTATTAAATTAATTCCTGTCAAACTTTAATGATTAGCTGCTTTTAAATGAATTATAATTATTGTTGATAATTCCGTATTGTGTTAAGAAAATATAGTTTGAATTTAAGTAAATTGTAAACACCCAGAAGCACAAAGACCGCTAGAATGAAATTTCACCAAAAATCGCCTTGGGTGCACTCGCAGACGTCCATGCTTTCCATATATGTACTGCGGCCAAAAGAAACTGCGTACTTTACTGTGGAGTTTGCTGAATAAGTCATTTGGGAACTTCAGGTGTAATAATCCATATATTCATTGCATTAAAATATTTCCCTTTCTCTTTTATTTCTTTGACATTATTGATACCAAAGAGATGACATTTCAGGCTTTCTGGAAAGCCAAACTTGTTATCTCCTTATGTTTCATTCGGGTTACAAAACAGATTGATAAAACAAGCTTCACTGTAATTTATCTAAAGGTTAAGAATGGACAAGTTTGGACTTACAGAGGATTTCGGGACCATGTCCAACGGCGAAGCTGACCCCATTAACCTGTCTCAATGCCAACATAGCGATGTCTCCAACATTTTTCTACAAAAACAAAATCGAATCCTGTTTACAATGATTTCATGATGATGGTTAGCAAGACTAAATTAGTAAATTGCCATAATAAATATCAGAATTAAAAAAAAATGTTTTCCAAGATCTGCTAATGCCTACCAGTTCATTGTAGTCGGGTGCTTTGACTGAGGCGTAGGCGTACGGTACGAGCAGAAGCTGTGAATAGGAGTGGATAGAAAGGTAGGATCTGACGTCACCAGTCTCCGCCACAGCATTGATAGCAGCCTGTGCCTCGGGCTCGGAGTTCGCACTGCCTCCACGGTATGTGTCAGAGCACCAGTTACTGGATGAGCCCGCACCTAATTCAATGGTTGATTTCATTTCTAAAAATCTTATTTCTTATACTGCTAAATATTGATCGCTTGTTATTAAGATTTGTTTAAATTTCATCTTTTTTTTTCACCTAATCAAATTGGACATTATTTCGCTGATTTTAAATTTCCTTTCTCTCAGAAAAAAATATCTCTTGTGATAAAAATTTGTTTTTCAATCATCATGATTTAAGTGTCAGGTTCAATATAACTTTTTTTCACTCTTTCAAATGGAACTTTTTGGGGGCTAATTTTAATTTATTTTCTTGTGAAAAAAAAACATTACTTCATTTAAGTAAAATATGTAGAAGACACATACCACCCCAGTCAGCTGCAAAATTCCTGTTGAGATCCACGCCTGGACATGAAGAGACAACATTAACTCTTCTGTTCTTACGCCAGAGTCGCTACAAAGATAAACGAAATTATTTAATTCCAATGATAAATATATGAATGAATAATAAACTGGTAACAAGAGGCCCATGGGCCACATCGCTCACCTGAGTAACTTGGGTGATGCAGATCTTTTTTAAAGATTTGTTCTATATATTTCTATGTAAAACTTGGATTCCCTATTGTGGCCCCGCCCTACTCCCAGGGGTCATGGTTTTAACAATTTAATATTTACACTACCTAAGAATGATTCCATTTAAGTTTCAGCTTTCCTGGCCCAGTGGTTCTTGAGAAGAAGATTTTTAAAGATTTGTTCTATATATTTCTATGTAAAACTTGGATTCCCTATTGTGGCCCCGCCCTACCCCCTGGGGTCATGATTTTAACAATTTAATATCTACACTACCCAAGGATGCTTCCATTTAAGTTTCAGCTCTCCTGGCCCAGTGGTTCTTGAGAAGAAGATTTTTAAAGATTTGTTCTATATACTTCTATGTAAAACTTGGATTCCCTATTGTGGCCCCGCCTTACCCCCGGGGGTCATGATTTTAACAATTTAATATCTACACTACCCCAGGATGCTTTCATATAAGTTTCAGCTTTTCTGGCCCAGTGGTTCTCGAGAAGAAGATTTTTTCATGACCCCACCCTATTTTTGTATTTTCTTGATTATCTCCCCTTGCGAGGGGATATGTCCCTTCATTTTAACAATTTTAATTCCCCTTCACCCAAGGATGCTTTGTACCAAGTTTGGTTAAAATTGGCCCTGTGGTTCTTGAGAAGAAGTTGAAAATGTGAAAAGTTTACAGACGGACGGACGGACAGACAGACAGACAGACAGACAGACGGACGGACGGACGACGGACAACGGGTGATCAGAAAAGCTCACTTGAGCTTTCAGCTCAGGTGAGCTAAAAATAAATAATTAATGTTAAAGCCCAGTAAATATACCAGTCGAACTCTGAGATTTTTAATTCCTGCAAATCAATTTTCTCTATCAGATATTCCAAGGCTCAGATTTGTATTTTGTAAATAAATTAGACAAGTGATATAGTGATTTTCATCCCAAACAGTAACATTAAAATTTTAAAAAATGACCTCGTTATAAAAAAATATAAAATTATTTTCATTGGTCTCACGTTTTGTTTTGAGAAGTTGTAGCCATCCGGGTTCATCATTGGAATAAAGTACCAGTCAAATTTATCCAACATGAACGTGGCCTGTTGTCCCAGTGTACCAGACTTGCCATAGTTAGCCGTAAGCTGTGAGGAAAGAAATAACAAAGGATATTTTATTAAGACATAACGCATCTAAATGAAATATTGAATTACTGAGTTTTTCCTAATTTTTAATGAAAATTAACGTATATTATAAAAACTGAAATCCAAAATATTGTTTCCACCATTAAAAATTCAAAGCTTATAAGGATATTGTATAAATCAAATATTGACAACTTCTCGGTCAATATAGTACAATGTCAATAGTTCCAAGACAAGTGGATCCTGTAATCCATTCCCGAGCATGCGCAAGACATTCGATATACATGGCCGGCTTTTTCGGTGCATTAACGTCCGCAGCAACCTATAACAAGTAACGTGTTAATATTCATGATATTCATAAATCTATTTTTTTTTTATCTGACAGACACTATAACAAAAATTAATAATTCTCTGGTTCACGATTAATGCAGATTTATGCAAATTAAAACCACCCTTACTGACCTTGACCTGCCAGATGTCCCTGCCCTCATTAGATTTACCGATGCTCTTCAGTTCCATCATTCCTGGGAAACTTGTACTCTTCTCTTGCAGCCAAAGCTCAAACTGTGAATATAGTTTATAATACATAATTTTAAATGTAAGAGAATTCCATGTGAATAAATTCCATTGATGATACATTTTTTTAAAAAAAACATTAAAAGCATTTTACACACATTTATATAACTGTCTTTTGTATCTTTTACAGCTGCTTAACTGATCCTTTTATTTTCTTCTATTTGACTTTATATTTGATTTATTTTATTTCTTGGGGAAGATTATAATTAAAAAAATGATTTCTGTTTGTGATTGTCGGTATGGGTGTTTTGATAGTGTTTATATATGTATATATCTATCATTAAGGAATCACTGTCTATATTTGGGTATGCCAGGGCATCAACGTTATGCACATTATCCCACGTTTCCAGCTCTCGTTGATGTCCCTGCCAAACCCAACTAACTAGACAGTGATATTCTTTAAATTACTATTTTTTTTGTAAAATAAGATTGTAAAAGATGTTTTAAAATTAGATTAAAGTACACTAGGCCTCCCATGTCAATTCAATAGCCCTCATGATCAACCATTGATGTCAGGCGCAACAACAGACGCGGTAAATATTCATGCATATTAATTAGGCCTTCGTAGACTAAATACATTCCGGTTGAATTATCAAAATATCAACTTACCTAACTTTCAAATACTTCACAGAGAAAATAAATAGAAATGGAAATATATATTATAAATCTTATTACACATTATAGAATATCTTATTATCTTACGTCCTCCCACATGAGATAGGTGGTCCATATATCGTTGGTTGCTCGTGTTGCCATTTCTCGGCGTTCTCGCTCAATGGTGCTAAAATTGATTCAGTAATTTATATTATTATATAGTCTATTTATAGTCCCTATATAATCTATACAAACGCAAACAGTTCATAACACTACATATTCACCGGATTTAAGGCCGTATTCACCGGAGGGTCAATGCGCGTGCAACGGCATTGTGACGTCACAGTCAAAATATCAAACAACGTTGTAAACAGTGGTTGCAACGGCCGCAGCGAGCTTCGTATCTGTGCAGGAAAACAATTATTCAAACCTATTTCAGGATTCTTTTTTAACATCTGGACGTCTTATTCATAGCGAAACTTGGAATGGAAAACACGGAGGCTGCAAACAGTAATCTGGAGATTTTTTTTATTTTCAACAATGGAAGATCGCAAATGAAAATGGTGTCGTCATACAGCCTTCAATGTCTTATCTATTCAAATACCGACTATATAATAAAACAATTATGGACTCTTTTGGTGTAGAATATGGTTTGTTATTCACCAGAAAAATATCCATATTGACCTCGGCTTCGCCTCGGTCAATATGAATATTTTTCTGGTGAATAACAAACCATATTCAACACCAAAAGAGTCCATAACTGTATAATAATTCAAGTTGATGAATATATGCTTAAAGAATTTATAATCATAATAAAAAAGTTTTAAAAAAATTATAAAAATATTCTTTGATGTTAAGTTTAATTTCTTATCAAAATTAATATGATTCTATATTTTGAAGAGTAGGGGGTATAATTGGCGAAATAAATGTTTATGTGTCAACAAATATTTCAATATTTTTAATGTTAAAAACTGTGTATTTCCGTTACAATACAATTTTACATGAATCAATTTGTTTCACCGATTTTAAATGAAATTCAAACTCATGAGTCATGAAGTTAAATCTTATAAAAGGAAATACGTGCAGTGAATAAAATTGATTATGCCAACTTTGAAATAATGTTTGCTTGCCCCCTGCGAAAAGTAACATGGAGAAGATCTGGAGAAAGAGATGAAAAAAAAAACAGCTGGACATGGGGACGGATCCAGAGATGGACACAGGACAGGCCAGCATGGAAGTCTTTGGTGACGGAGAGGATTAAGTAATAAGTTGCCTCCTATACCGACTCAGGATTATAATTGAGTCCGTATGTTTGTGAAATTTTTTTCAAAGGCATTTTCAAAACCATTGCTGAATTTTCCAAATCATTTCCAGAATGCATTAAAGAAGAACTTTTTTGTCCCTGGCTAAAAAAAGTTTTGAGTCTGGCCCTTTTCAGCAAGTAGGTCGGGAGAAGGTAACCAAACATTTCAAGGAGACCTTATTGATGTTACATTTTTTCAGGCGATATAAACGTTCCTGTGGATCAACTAAGTATATACCATTAAAAAGACTTACTTTTCCATGTCCTCATTAATAATCTCAAAATCCAGTTTCATCTTCTTCAGGGATTTCTTTACCTCTCCCAAACGATTCGGAGGGACGAGGATATCCGTCTTTTGGGCCAAAGAGGGGACTTGGAAAAGGTCAATCTTGGGAAATATAAATTAATGATAATTATATTCTAATTTATTTCTTACTAAATGTTTTTATTTCGTAAAAGAGTCCAACTACAATGAACATATAACCGCAAATTTCTCCCTTAATTATTTTTATTCAATCGTTATTTTCTCCCTTAATTATTTTGTTTAGGTCAACAGGAAGGAAAATGGGAAAACGTTAAAGATAACGTTAGCAAGAAAGAAAATATATTTTGTTATGCGGTTGTTTTCTTACTTCCGGTCCAGCCTGCAGGAGGTTCAGGTACTCGAGCTGCATTTCATTTTCAGCGCGAACTGATAGAACCTGATATCTGAAGTGAGAATGATTTAAATATTTATATTATAAATTTTACCATGATTTAAATTGTATATTCGTAAATATAGTTGAAAGATTTTTTTTTTTTTTTTTTTTTAAATTAACATACATACTTATCTAAAAAAAATGGAGAAAGACAAAAACCCGAAAAAAGAAAAAAAAAGGAGAAAAAAAATGAATACAAATTTTACCCTTTGTATGATTTTCGTCCTTGTGAGTTTTCTGGATTTGCGTTGACCGCTATAATCAAGAGAACGGAGAATATAAGCGCCCCCATTTTCCCAACCATAACGTCTCTCTTTGGCCAAAGTCGGGAAACGTTATGACACAAAAACAGAGAACGGGGATATTTTATCCCATATCTGCATACTGATTGATTTATAATGCATTAAAATTTATTCGGGCTACTAAATGTTGTTAAGTGATTGAAAGAGTACTTTTGGTCCTATAAATATATGACTTCAGCACGAGAGAAATATATGGCTGGTCATATTTAGAAACATCAGTCATGGTCACCTTGGAATAAGGTGCAGATGTTCGACAAAGATTTAGTACGGGACAGTTCAACAATATAATCCCACCCCCTTTTTTCCCTATGCTTATAAAAAATTAATAATATAAAATATACAGATTTTCATTGACTGTATCTGATTACCTTTTTTTTTATTTGTAAAGAAATTACTGTCAGCGTTATCGTTCTCAATATGAACTCTTAAACAATTTATATATTTTTTTAAACCGTCGCCTTATCGCCGGTTAAACAAGCG
Source organism: Saccostrea glomerata (assembly GCA_003671525.1). NCBI lineage: Eukaryota > Metazoa > Mollusca > Bivalvia > Ostreida > Ostreidae > Saccostrea > Saccostrea glomerata. The sequence goes on along the minus strand of PRKT01000597.1, from coordinate 255,984 downwards.
TAACCCAATTTAACAGACAAGGTAAATGAATTATTATAAGCTAGATCACTACTTCCAATGACAAAGTCTCTCTTACCCCCTCTCACTCTGTCTCACGCATGTATTAACTGTTATTATATATCATTACTATGAAGATGTTTTCCCAGTCAACTTCTAGAGTAACCATTTTGATTCTTTTTCGGCCAAATACTGGAAGCAACGAGAAAAAAATATAGGACTTCTGACATTTATTACGTTCCTTTGCAAAAGTTTGATCCGCTCCCTTGAAGAGATTTTAATGAACATTGAAGGACGACGAATTTTTATTTTGAAGTCAGGCGACACGTTCCTCAAAAATATATAATTTTTCCCAAGAAATTGTCATTGAGGCAACACCGATAAAAATTTTTGTTTGTCGGACCCACGCGCTCGTATTGAAACAAAACTATACAAATATATTAATTTAAAATCCCCGCACCATGGGAATTCTGTGCTGTTTTCCGTTCAATTTCCGCTCTATTTATCGTTCTTTTTTGATCTACTTACTCTGCAAATTAGAAAAAATATAATTCTCCGCTCAAATTTTTTCACGCCCCGCCTAAAAAATTTGCCTACAATAAAGTAATAATATTATTATTTATCCTCTAGCCCGGTCATACTTTTTTCATCAAATGTCCGACGAACAAGAAATTAAATTTGTGTTGTCTGAGGTCTAGGTAATAAAACAAATTTACTAACAAAATATTAGGATACCGTTTTAGCATTTGAACAGATACCACAGGGTGATATTTCTTATTTATCCCTTCACTGAAAAAAAAATAACTAGTGAAAGTCACTAAGAATACTAGTAAATTTACTGTCCATACAATCACTGCCTCAAAAGTAGTTTTACTAGGTATAGGGATCTTTGCTAGATAACATTAGTAAATCTAAGAATTTATAAGTAACTTTCACTAGGTATTTAAGTATCTTTACGACCACTACTCCACTTTTCACTATCTTAGCTAGTAAACAGAGTGATCATTAATCATGAAGAACGCTTTGCTAGGCACACTAATTAAATCAACTAGGTAATTCTGTCAGTCTTATCGGTAATCATCTGAATGACCAATATCGCAATTTTTGATATACTTTTATTTTAAAGCACATTAAAAGCAATGTAGATATCACAAGAGAATGACAGTATACATTTTTTGTATTTCATACCAAGAGACACAAAATATATATTTGAGGAACATGTCGTCTGACCTTAAATAAGCTTTGTTTGTTGTGCAATTATACTATTATAATACTCAGCTATACAATCATTTACCTGATAAACTAGGCATTAATTTATTATATCAATGCATATAAATAATCTTTAAAAATGTACCAGAGACAATTTTGTGCCTCTGTTGGAGATTGAACACAGGGCCTCTGGCTTGCAAGTCCAGTGCTCTACCAATTGAGCTAAATGGTTAACCCACTAGCCCAAGCTACTAGCATACAATGTTTTTTACTCTACCACATTGTCCCCTCCAGAGAATAATATTAACTCATATCTTTTGGAGTGCCGACACCTGTGGGGCGAAGTTCTACGGGCAATCACTCTCACCCACTAGAGAACACCAGGGTCTCTACATGGGCGCCAACTGTAACAGAGACAATTTTGTGCCTCTTCCGGGTTTGAGCCCAGGGCCTCTGGCTTGCAAGTCCAGTGTTCTACCAATTGAGCTAAAGGGTTAACCCACTAGCCCAAGCTAGTAGGATGTCATGCATCTCGACCAAAGAAATCATTTTAAAAAAATATTGTCTGTAGTATAGTTTTACGATATACGCAGCCCCTAATGTCGATTTCAACCGGCCTTGCCGACGGACTTCAGAGACGAAGACAGCTGCAGGCGTGCGTATCAGGCACTTTCCAATTCACTTGGCAAAATTTACAATCAGGTTTAATAACCAATATATCAACTCACCTGTCAAAGAAACAATGAGAAATATATTTTTTTTTCTTTATGAACAAAGTTGAGAGATGTGCACGTGATTTTTATGCTACCAAGCATTTATACATCAATTTGGAAAATAATTCATAAAATGAAATCTCTTGATTGAGTTAATAAACACCAGTTTGTACATGTATATTACAAACTTTAAAAGTATAATTCAAATAATCAATCGCTGCTAATTGTAGAAAATATCTACCGGTATCTAATGATTTATCTCAGTTTTTTTAAAATTAAAGATAGAACTTAGTTTAATATAACGAAAACATTTCAAATATTCAGTCGTAATTTCAATTGCCAATATATAGATGTGTAAAGTCTTGGCATAAAAATGATACTTCTACGTACTACTATTATGCAGTTTTAAATAGTGAATATGGAAGGAATCATGTCGTCCATTTTTGAGTATAACAGTTACATTCTTCACAGAGAGTCGAATTGCAAAGTAAGACTCTTTAATTCATCATTCGAAATATGTGGAACATGTAATAATTTCTATGTTTGAACTACTTATTTTGAATAAATTAATTTTATTTTTTTTAAATGACTGCCTGGAACTTTTAATATTTCTTTGCATACGAATAGAAAAACATCCCTTTGCATGTACATGTAGTTTGAAATAAGTGGTTTTTTTTAACCATTTGCAGATTTAATACATACATGTAGAACGACTGTCCTGGTTTCGCTTCTCGCCGTTCTACTCGTGAACATGTTTATTGAGAAATATGTACAAGGAAAATAATATGTAAAAAACCATATAAGGATAATTATTCTGCACTTTGGTACACTTGCTTGTAGATTAAATTTGTGTTAGCGGAGAAAAAAATGACCTGTCTTTAAGGAAAATATTTTTTTCTATGCTGTTTCTTTGTTTGCTCAGATTTTGGGAAAATGTCAAAGAGGTAACACGTTAGAGTTTAATTATTTTTGTGATAAATAGATGGACACATTATGCATGTTAACCGACATCTGCAGTGTGTTTTAATGTCGTTTACAATTTCTGAATAGCTTGTGGTAGAAAACGTCTCATAGACTTTTAAACAAATCGAATTACATAATTATTTGTTTAAAAAATACAGGCAAGATTTTGATGTTTTCAGCTTTAGAAAAACAAAGTTAGTTAATTCTCAATCCATTGCACACCATTGATTTTTTAAGGCTGTGCATTGAATGAACTGTGCGGGTCTTACACACAGATAAACTTGATAATCTTAATCATAGTGGTTATGCTAAAATTGTGACACAGTTTTCTGTTAACGTTCAAAAAAGTCAGGTAGGTTGTTAAATTAAATTTATTATATATTTATAATAAATGCAAAATGATAAACATCTATGAGAGAAATACTGATTTTTTTTAGTGTTTAGGTTTATAAATTAGTATAATGCAGATCTCTTTTCATTTTCAGACAATGGAAAACCATTGCAACTCAGGTACATGTAGGCATTTATATTCTTGTTTTTCATTTTTAAAAAAAGCAACCATTTAATTAACAGATCCCCTGCAAGCACATTTTTGATTGTGTAACATTCCGTTCATTTAAAATACAGAAATCGAAAATTTTAAACTATCAGGTTAAAGGTACATGTACCTGTTTCAGCAAGGTTGGACACAATTAATGAAAACATTCCTTTTCTTTATATCCAGATTCATTAACATGCAAGATGGTGTTGGGGATCTCAGCATTTGTAGTTGCTGCATGTATATGTCTTCTTTTGAAAGTTTTGGGGAAAAAACTAAGTAACTGTCTTCGGTTGGAAAAGGATATAGGGGTTGGCAGAAAAAATAGAGAAAATCCATTATTCACCGTATTAAGTCAATCTGCCGTGTCAGATGGAGGCGAAGGATCCGTTGGAATGGTTGGAATTCCTACAAATTCCATCAGTCATACTGGGATGTGGATGAATGCAGAAAATGTTTGGCAAGCACCCAGCACTGCGTTTACCTCTACCTCAACCGTGATTTACAATAATGGTACCATTACTATGCCACACCATACTATAATACAGCGAAGCATAGTTCCACAGCAACAAAGCCCGCCGCTATTGATGAATCCAATTCATGAAAATTCGGATAGAACACAGAACATAGATCAAGCCCAGAGAGATCAACAACACACAACATCCTCTGAAAGTCCGAAATCTAAGAACTGCTTCTCAACTTTATGGCGTATCATCTATTTCTTTCTAATGTCGATGTTCCTGTATGACTGGTATATGGACCTGATTTTAACACTGGAATATCGCACAAAAGGAGAAATGCACAATGCTTTTTTAACTATTGGTCCGTATTTGATCTCTGTTGTCTTTGCGATATTTATTCTTCTCTACACAGAATGGAAACATACATGTGAGGGAGAGACCTGTTTACCAGGACGGATCTGTTTATCTATTGCAGTTATCCCGGTGATGTCTCATTTTGCCAAAGCTTTTATGTAAGGTTTTCTCTTTAAAGAATCGTTGATCTTTCTCTTTATCTCTCTCTGTTTATGTGTTAATATTATTTCAAAATCTATCCATAATAAATAGGGAAATTTCTTGGTAATCTGAACAATAAATCAGCTACAATCTTATTTATGAATGACACAAGAATATCAGCATCCTCGTGTAAATCATCATTTTGTAAGTTCTATGGTCGATACAATGACCTCGTAATGTTTCATTGAGTCAATTGCTGATTGACTTTTTTCATACTAATTGTTAGTTTATTATTTATACACTGAACTGACGACGGATTTTTCCCGTTATTTCCTGATCATGACTAGGAACACACAGCGGGTGTGACAAGTCGGTAGACGATTCTCACTCCTCCATGGCACCTGATCCCAACTCTAATGTTTTGGAGGTCCGTCTTTGCTCTTGTTCAGTATTGTATTGCGCTCCGTTATTAGCGGACCTATTTTTGTATTCATATGAAGCAGAATTTATGCAAAATCTTATGCGTGAAAAGAAAACACTTGCTGTGGCCTTCCACTCGACCTTCAGATATATCGCCGACGTTTTGTCAATTAACAATGGTAATTTCCATTCCTACGTCGATACGATATATCAAGGAGAGCTTGAGATAAAGATACCACAGTCTGACACATCTGTTTAATACTTGGATATTTTACTTGAAAAAGACATTAATGGTAACCTAACAACCAAGCTATATGATAAACGTGCCAACTTTAATTTTTCTCTCGTCAACATCCCTTACTTATGCAGCAATATACTTTCATCACCTGTATACGAAGTGTATATTTACCTCAGTTGATTCGATACGCAAGAGTATGCTCTACGTATGAACAATTTCTAAACCGAGATACCACAGGTAAATTATTGTTAAGCAAGTGGATTAAACACGTACAAGAATATCAACAGTCTCGTTTAGACCATCATTTCGTAAGTTCTATGGTCGATACAATTACCTTGTCAGCAAATACAATTTATCATTGAGTCAAATGCTGACTGGCGTTTTTCATACCAATTGTTAGTCCATTATTTATACACTGAATTTTTCGTTATTTCACGATCATGAAAATGAGCACACGGCGGGTGTTACAGGTCAGCCGGGGATGCTCACTCTTCCATGGCACCTGATCCCACCTCTGATGTTTCGGAGGTCCGTGTTTCCTCTGCTCCTATTTTGTATTGTTTAATGGACTTTGATATTGAATACTGTTCGTTATCTCCATATCCTTCTTTAAGGACTTTCTATCTCCATGTTTCATTTGAACCTCTAGTATAATGACACAGAATTTGCGTTCTACCTACAAGTACTTCGATTTATTTTTTTAATCAAGCATGATTAAAAATATTTTGCCAATACAGATACGGTTGGATAGTTGTCTTTGGAGAGCAGTCGTGGTATAAGACATGGTATCTTCATGCTCTAACCTTTCTTCAGCTAGTAGAAGTTTGCATCGAAGGTATTCCACAGCTAATATTTGAAGGTGATCTATTTCTATCGGAGAATCAAACCTTCTACAAAGGTAAGTCAATTCTTAAAAAGTCTATCGTCAAAATGCAGTTAGAAAGAAAGAAAAAAATGAAATAAATGAAAACTCTGTTTTTCAAATGTAACTCTTTTTTTCTAAAAAAAAAAAAAAGCTGATATGATTGATTGATTGTATATTGTTTAACGTCCCTCTCGAGAATTTCTCACTCATATATATATATATATATATATATATATATATATATATATATATATATATATATATATATATGGAAACGTCACCGTATGCCGGTGAATATGAAAGTTTAGAAGAATGGACTTATTTAAACTGACAAGTTTTTTTTTTCAAAGGTATTGGAAGAACAGAGATTTGGACAATGATTGTCTCCCTTTTTGCCGTGGCTGTATCTATCACTTCTGTTACAACGACCTTAGATAGAGAGGAGGACGTCAGAGAAATATACGATGAGAAAATAAAAGAAAGAAATCCCACTGAAGACGAAGAACAATACTGGGAAAATTACAAATCTGAAAACACTTGTATTTGGTATTTTTATACTGTTGTAGTGTTTTTTGGTAAATCCTTTGAATATATTCCACGATGCATAATTTATTTAATGTTTGCCGGAGAGTTTGGTTTTAAGGCGCTTAGCATTGTTATTGGAGTATACTTATGTATATACATTTGCATTTCGGTTTTCTGTTTCAATACGATAAATACAAATGATAAGAGTATTCTAGTATTAGCACTCTTGAGTATTGTAGTTGGTGCATTTGCCAACCTTTTCTTTTGCTATGAATGGCTGTTTCGATTGAGATGGGCGAAAAAGTACTTTTATTTTCGGTATTACATATTCTTCTACGCGGTAAATCTAGCTCTTGGAGTTTCTAATATGCTGTCCTCGGAAAAAAGAGATTTCCATATAGTTTTTGGTTTTGTAACAGTTGTATGTCAACCCTTGTTATTTTTACTGCGAATGTGGTTAAGAGAAAAAATGAGTGAAAATATCAAATAAACATCAATCTTTATGATTCCCATCACGGAGTATAAATTGTTTTATGCCTAGAAACTAGGTTGATTTGTTTCATAGCAATCCTTCAAACCAACTCATGATTGAAGGGCGAGAACACAAAACAAAATATAAAATCAATTTTTCCTATGATTTATAACATTTGTTTTCTATAATTAACTATGATTTACTATAGTCATCAACTATAGTAAGTACTTTGATAATTTTATTCACTGTTAAGTTTACTCTAGAAAGAAGCTGCTCTTTGAAATTGTAATGTTTCTACTTAACATATTACCAATGATATACTTTTAAAAAACAAACAAAGTAATATATGTGTAAATAAACAAAACGGGGTTCTTTCAATATCAGAAAATTACTAAGGAATTTAAAAAAAAAAAAACTAAATAAATTAAATCTACCTGAAAATCATACTAAAAATACTCTGATTTACTTTAGTAAAGTATAGTTATTAACTATAGTTCTTTTTATGAGTGTTGTTAATTGATTCTTATCACTGGAAATACTAATTTTTTATAATATTATGTTCAGATAAAATATGTAGTGCAATCATAATATTCACGTTAAAACCCCCTACTTTTATGTTGATTTTTTTTTTATACAGAATACATGTCACCATCTACATGTAGCTATTTTTAGCAAATTTGTAGTTAAATATCATTGTTTTTTTTTCCTGTTAGTGTTTCTTGTTTTCTCTATGATCAATCCTGATACGAATGTAAAATTTTATTAAGTCATTATAACTGTTGCTTTAGAATGCTGTTGTCTTTGCAAGTTGTTTTTCCTTGCATTGTGCTTTAGTACAGACATTGAGCCAGGGTGATTAAATATAATAAACCCGTATCGAATATTGCGTGTGACTTTCTTTTTTAGCGCTTTTTCAATGCGCTTATGGTTTACATTAAATGTGAATCGATCGATCAAAATTATTGCATTCTAAAATCAAAATACAACATTCTTTTTGTATGCAAATCTTTACTTTTTTTAACATGATTTATAATTCTTTTATCTTTCCTCATCTTTCTAAGATGATTTTGTAAAATGGCTGAAGATTTTTTTTCTCCTTTTTTACGACCTTCTATGTTCGTGTTTTTGGGGATATCCAACAAAGAAATTAGTGCATGAAGTCTGACTCCCTATTATAACAAACAATCGTAGTCTTCATATTGCAATAAAAAAGGGGTGTTATGCAGATTGTTATTTTTTAAGCCCACATTTTATTGTGAAAAAAGGCTCAATGAATAATATAAATAAACGCTGACATAAACAACTCACGACAAACTGTTTTACAGACTTTTTACTCATTGAAGGAGGATACGATAAGGTGTTCTAGCGTTGAAAGGATTATGGAAAGAAATTAGCTATTTGATGGGTAACCGGGCTATCAAAATACTTATTGCATTAAAATAAATATAAATATGACTGTTAAAAATATAGGAACTAACGAACCCATATAAAATTTTCTGAAAAGTGTTTAAATACTTAGTTCCTTTTTAATTAAAAGGAAATCGATTCAATTTAATGATGGTTAATCTGATCTATAAATAAATCTTATATCAGTTTTATTTTTTTATTTATTATGTAATGCAGATTTCTCCTATCTATTTATAGATCAAGTAATCAGTTTCCTTGTTCAAATAAAATATTATAATGTTTTCTTTTTACAACTGCCCTTCAAGCGTTGAGATTGGTAACTTTTTTTAAAAATCAATCTATTTTTATCGTAATCAACTGGTTGATAAACACACTTGTATATCCATGTTTATCGTTTTCTGTAAATACACATACATGTATATTCGGGTATTTCAGAAAATATTAATAGAACAGATAAAAAGTTATTATTACATTTGGAATTTCCATATAATCGTATATAATATATATTAAGATTGAATACTAAATTTGTGGAATAAATACTAGGCTTTAGTGTGCGCATTAGTGTATTCTTGTGTACTCTTTTTTCCTTAACAAGGGAATTAAGGATATCGAAAGCTTTTATTATTAAGAATCAGATTCAAATCAATCAATTAAACGGTTTGTAATTGTTTTTACATAATTTGACTCTCAACCGTCCTTCGTCATTATATAGCTGGTATCTTCGATTAAGTGGTGCGTTGTTGTAGAAATTAGTTACCTGTGCCTCAACTTCCTAACGTAAAAATGGTCGAAATGAACAGCTCAGGTGAGTAAATAATTTTTTTTACGATATATAGTTTTAAAACTTATTTCCTATGTAAACTTCAAATTTTTAAAAGTAATGTTCAACATTTTAGATTATCCGTTTCATAATTCTTTCAGTTTTCCCTGCAGAAAGCCTCCGAGTCGGTTTTTCACGGGAACAGATCACGTGTTTCGAGATTGCTCTTGGATTATTTGCATTTTTCTTCTTCCTTTTCCTTCTGTTTTGTACCCTCCTTAAGGAAAAGCTAAAGTCTCTTCTCGAATTAAACATTAACACACTAGAAACTACATCAAATAGGAACCTGCATGCCGTAAAAGTGTCGACTGAACGAAATGACTACACTTCTGGTGAAAAAGAATTGGAAACACATATATCCAAATCAATTTGCAATAACATTGGGAAATGTATTTTAGTGATTGCAACGACATTTCACATTTTCATATACATGTTTGATTTCTTCCAAGATTTGTTTATGGTTTACTATTTTTTTGACATTGAGAAGAGAGAAATCACTCTCATATATTTGGCTTTAACCATTATTCCGAAATTTTTGTCCTATTTCTTGGTGCTTTATCCTCTGTTTTATCACGTCGATTCATCAAACAAACGCCGGAGATTAGCGCTTGTATTGCTTGCCTGTTTTCCATTTCTAAAAAGCTGCATGTGAGTATTTTCTTTAATCTAATTTTTATCTTTATGATCCTACCTTGTAGCAAAAAACAAATTATAAAAAACAAAATTTATATTTAAACTGGGCATGTTAAAAAATGAAAATATCATAACCTATATTTGCTGACCTATTCATTTCTTCATTGAATATTGAAGAAAGAATGTATTGAATATATTTAACAAAAAAGATATTTAAAAAAAAGTTTTTTTAACGATTTCAAAGCTTTATAAACCAAGATTGAACTAATTGTATTAAAAGATTCCAAACTGAGATGTTTTACTTTGTATTTTCCCTTCTATGTAAAAGATGTATTGCTTCCAGATTATGCTGGACAATTCGAATGGGTTGGAAACGTTGGAAAACGAGATGGTATTTACAAGCTTTAACGTTTATCTTGCTGATTGATGCTGCTCTTGGGGGAATTCCACAGACGATTATATTGTATTTAATTAAATATGAAAATAAAGATCTGAACATAGGTAAGCACATGTATATGTTGATAAAATTGATAAATTGTCCCATTAAGATAAATATAATTGTAAAAGCGTGGCAAAAACCCAAGATTATCTAAAGATTAAAAACTTTCTTTTACTCTCTGAACATAGTTGGATGTTCCTTTTTTTGATTTTATAAATTCTTCGAGATAATGAAAACGATGTAAACGGCAATATCAAATCAAACACAATGTACATGAGTTATTCTCCATAACTTTTAAATAAGGCGATTATCTGGTTTACAATTTAAAGAATTTGATTTTTCTTTTACAGATTTGTACAGCACACAGGATATCTCTTTATTCATTAATTTCGTGTCCTCCCTTCTAAGTGTATATTTTGCCACGAAGTACCTTAATAAAGACGAAGACCGAAGGCTGGAACATTCCAAAAGAACTCTTACAAAATTGCAAAAAAATAAATGTGTATCTTTTTGGCGTAAAATTGCTTATTCACTTGCTCTGTTGTTTGAGAGAGGTATAGAAATTTTTATTCGAATCGTCATGTTTGGCACGTTTGCATCTGTTGTTGGATGGAAGCCAACCTTGTATGTTTTTATAGGTCATCTTGTCATGTTTATTGTCCTAACCATACTTTGTTTTAGAAAACTAAAACAAAAACACATTTTCTATGAAAACTGTACAAAGAAGCCTAGTTTTGTATCAAGTCTATTAGTTGGTGTTGTTGCAAATATATTATTCTGCCATTCTTGGTCATTTTGTCATATTTTGTCTAGAAAAGTGGTATATATACTTTACTTTGTTTTATTTTACACCACTTCTATTTCTCTAACTGTATCATCAAATGTAATTTCTGGTGTCGTGGATAATTTTTCAATAGGTCTTTATGCAGCCATTGCTTTTCAGATCATATTTCTTGCCTTGTGTTTTGTTTTCAGAGAATGTAAAAGGAAAAGATTATTGCAAACATAAAAAGCTTATAATAAAGTTACTGTTACACAATTCATAAACAGTTATATAATTAACTTCATCATGCATTATTGTGATTTGAAAATAAAATGTTTCGTATTAGTTTGAATTTTTTCTTATTCATTTTTTTTTAAGAATAAATTTCATCGAATTAAATGTAAGAAGTCCTGAAAACGAACTCGTCTCATATTGGATTTTTTAAAGCATGAGAGAGAGAGAGAGAGAGAGAGAGAGAGAGAGAGAGAGAGAGAGAGAGAGAGAGAGAGAGAGAAATGTATCATGAGAGAATTATACAATATGGTGATTTGAAAATAAATGTTTTCGATAGTTTGCATTTTTTGTCTTATTTTTTTTTTTAAGTAAAAAGATGTCATCAATAAGTGAGAGAAGTCCTGTAAACGAACTGATGTCATGTGGTATTTTTTAGAGCATGAAAGAGAGAGAGGGGAGGAGAGAGAGAATCATGCAATATAGTGCACTAGCCAAGAAGTAATTAGCGTCCTTAATCTTATTAATAAATTGCATTGATTATCATCTACAGCTTAAGTGAGACTTACAAATCGAATGGTATATATATCAAATTTATATTTCCATTGTCATAAGTCCCTACCATAAACCTTATGTTTTCTCATATGCCTATTATCGTTATACCTCTTACTCCAGGCAATAGCATCTAAGAATTATCAATGATTGAACCGAAAAGATTAATGACATTTGAATTGATGTTACAGGGCTTTTTAGAATATTAAGTCGTTAAATCTTTAGAATGGCTTGTGACCATTTTTGTAAATTCAATAATGTTCTGATAGGATTTATTTAGACTGACGTGTTAAGATATATTTTATTTTCACTAATAAATCTAGATTACTTAATTTGTTTAATATATAGAACTAACAATGTAATGCCAGATTAGTAATGGATGATTATGTACGTTATGTGATGAATTATTTGCTTTAAATTCATTCATGTATTTTTATACACTAACGCTTTTCATACAGTGTACTTGTGTAAGGTCCTTCGTTTGAAATAAATCAATGGAACTTACATTTCTTTTATGAAAATGATCTATTTTGTTGAAGTAACCACACCTTTCATTTTAGACGAATGAAATTCTCATAGACCATTTAAATTCTTCGAAGTTTACATGTTACATGTGGAAAAAACATTTTGATGTGATGCATCAGCAATACTAATCCCCTTTCGGTATGTGTAATATGGTTCCTTTTAAATTAAAAGGACTATATTTTCCTAAAAAATAATCTTTGAAGAATGTTGTATATAACTCATCAAGATACATTCACATACCTGCAGATAAAACCTTTATATCATCATCCCGTAAATTATAGCACATGTAGAAGCAATAAAAATTTGAAGGTTTTTCGAGAACAAATATAAGTTCAACCTTACAAACAAATGAATAAAATATACAGAAAACACCTAACTTTTACATGTAGGTGTTCCTTTGGCTATGTTTTAAACTCAATATTATCTTATTTAAAATGTTTCCTTGTTGTTTTTTTTTACTTCCTAGTAATGTTTTGTAGCAAATCACGAGCTATTTGTTCATAATTAATGGTATCTGCGTATAGAATATTCATTATTCTTTTTATTTCCTGTGTCCACCTTTTCTCGTAAACTGTTTAAGATGCTCCCTGTGATAATTTTCTTACCTTTTTAAATCATTTCAAACATGTCCTAGTTATTTTCTTGTATATAAAATCAGGGACCTATATACTAGGTCCCTGATAAAATTTATTATTTTATGCATTAAACTACAGCTGTGTATTAAAATTTTCTTACTTATAAAATTATTTCTTTTTAATGTTTACCATTGAAAACGTGGGTGTATTTTCAAACCCTTTGCTGTACAGTTTTAAATGACAGAGAGTTCCTATTATATTTGGTTCTTTTCAAATTAAAAATAATTGGGGTATCATTATTATCTCGCAATTTAAAAAAAATCAGTATTTTTTTTTTTTTGGCTTTAAGATAATGAAATATTTTTTTTAACTTCGAAATTTAATTTGTTTTGTATTAGATATTTTACTTAATCAGAGAGAGAGATCGACCTTGGATTTTCGAAGAAAAAATTATATGGCCTGATATTAAGAAATCGAAATTAATGTACAATAACATAAGGAAGTTCAACAGTCGTTTCCCAAAAGTCTGTTGTTTGTGACCGTATTGTGGGTCACTTCATTCATATGAAAGAAAATTATGCATTTAGCATCAGGGAGGTGATGAAATTGACCGGTCCTTTTTTTTCTATCATAAATGTATACTATTGAAATCGTTGCCTATTCAGTGAAATGCAAAGTGGATCCCGATATTGTAGCATACTGAAAAAATTGTTATATAGAAATTTTAAAGTAAAAGAAGATTGATTGATTGATTGTATATTGTTTAACATCCCTCTCGAGAATTTCTCATATGGAGACGTTACCGTATGCCGGTGAAGGGCTTCAAATATTGACCTTTCCTCGGCACTCAGGGCCATTGAGCAGTGAGGGATCTTTATCGTGCCAACGCCTGCCGCTGACACGGGGCCTCGTTTTTTAAGGTCTCATCCGAAGGACCCGCAACTTTGACTTCAAAGTGCCGATCGCATGGCGAAGGAACAGTTGCTACCCATTTTAACGACTAGGTCAGTCGCGGCCGAGATACGAACTCACGACCTCCCGATCACGGAGCGAGCGCTCTACCGACTGAGCTACCGTGAACGATAAAGAAAAGAAGAATCTTCAGAGATAATTCAGTTTTTGAATTTACGAGGTGTAGGAAAAGCTGATTTGTAAATTTCTTTTTTTCACTACAGTTATTTTATAAATTATTCAAAGTACAAATGGATGTAAATGATTTATTCAAAATCATTTAGGTTAGTAGTCTATGGCGACATTTTCTGCCCCCTACATGCAAAAAAAAGTTATGTAGAAATGCAACATGAATTTGTAGACATGCAACATATTTATGTCAACATGCAAGTTAATTATGTTGAAATGCAAGTTACCAATCTTATAAGAGAATATAATTGATGTATAGTTAAATATACTTACTAACGCCCGTATCTGACATTGAAGATGCAAGATGTAACATAATTATGCAGACATGCGACTTATTTATGTCAACTTGCCACTTATTTATATTTATTTAGAATAAATATTTCAGTCTATTTCAGGCTTCAGTCTACATTCCACTCAAGAATTGTGTTATCATCGGGGCATACAGGTATAGTGTTTCACAAACACTAGTCTTGTTCTCGTAGTTTTTTGTGGTGTATATTTTTTTTCAATAATTATGTACATTTAATGAGCAAACTAAAACATACCATTTTTAATATCAGATCCATCATCTGCCCTCTACTAATATCAGCTCTGGCCCCAAAACCATAAACTGAGAAAAGACTTAAGTCAAAATTTTAATTTTTAATACCCTCAGTTCCATTTGATGTATTAGCTTATTAGTGTGCGACAGTGTAAAATATTTCAATTCAAACATTTGTTGAAAGTTTTATTTTATTATCGAAATTATTTTCAAAGTTATATCAATTTGAAATTTTGACTTAAGTCTGTTCTCATGGTTTTGGGGCCTGATCTTTGGTTATATACAGTAAATATCATTGTCTCTGCAGGCCAATAAATGGTAGGATATGGAAATGGGTATGCGCATGTATGATAATTGGTACACCACTAGATTTATTTGTGGGCGAAAATAAGCTTCGTAAATTGAAGTCTTATAGTTTATTCAAAACAAATAATATTCTTTTGTCAACAACTAGAACCGAAAGAGACATGCTCATTTACAGTGCAAAATGTTTGATTTGTCCATCTCTGATTTCAATGTTATGCAATCTAATGAGTGGCACGCATTTATTTATTTGATTAAGATTACAACGTAAATTTGGAAAATTGTTCTGATCAAGGCATAAACCATTACGTTGTCGGAGAGGAAAGACCAAACGTAAGTAAAATAGGACCCCCCTTAAGCTTTACATGATAGTACTTTGGAATGAAATAAGTTTTTCCTTGAATATGATTTCAGATGATTTTTTTTCTTCAATTAATTCTCTAGCAGTTCATTCTGACACTAATTTTCTTTAAATTGAGGAAGAACTCCCTTAGAAAAATTCTGATTTACTCTCACTTTAGATTTACATGTATTTATGTAAGAAATGAATAAAACATGGATTTGATATTTGAGCACATAATAATTTTTTTATCAGAAAAAAAGTTAATTAATACTTAAATACGTGCACAATGTATTTTAAGAGAATGCTTTTGAAAATAGAGCAAACAAGATCCACCTTGCAAAATAAAATTCACATTCAGCTTCAAATCTTTTAAATTTCTGTTTATTAGATTTTATTTTTTTTTGCCCTGTAGTTTTTTCTTAATATAGCGCTGTTGGCAGGCTGAAATAACAACGATTAGCTGCAACGTTTTCTCAGCTAAGCGATTTTGAGATTAAAAACTTTGTATAATTATAAAAAAATTATGCGTTTCCAGAATCTTTAATTTTACAGATTTAGTCTCTGTCATGATGGTAAGCTTAATATTTTTAATCTAACACGGACAATAAAATATTTTTTTACAACCCCTTATTTTGAAAAGAACGAAAATCAAAATTTTTGCCATACTTTTGAATTCATGGAGCTCTCACTCTGTGAATGTCAGTTTGGCGTCCTTTCACTCTGTGACAAACCATAACGTTTATTCAAGCAGTACTTAACTGTAATAAAGTAATGAAAATGAAGAGTAATAAAATCTTGAACTAAACTTACATAATGTATGCAAAAGATAAGATCATTTGCGATTTCATTAAAAAAGGAAAGAGAATCGATCATGGAATATTCAGGTTGCAAATATACGGACATATAAAGGATTCGTATTACACTACAACTAACATTAGCCTTAAATCTGCAAACAAAGTTTGAAGGGCTTTCGGTTTCAGTTTTTGACTTTAAAAAAATTAAAGCTAAGTTCTTTTCATCTCACCTGAGCTGAAAGCTCAACTGAGTTTTTCTGATCACCCACCGTACATTGTCTATCCGTCCGTCTGTCTAGCTGTCCGTCCGTCTGTAAATCTTTCACATTTACAACTCCTTCTAAAGAAAACTACTTAGTCAATTTTAACCAAACTTAATACAAAGCATCAATGGGTGAAAGAGAGTTAAAATTCTTTAAATGAAAGGCCAAGGCTCCTTCTGATTGAAGATTATCAAGACAAGACGAATATAGGCTGGGGTTATTAAAAATCGTCTTCCCAAGAACCACTAAGCCAAAAAGCTGAAACTTATGTGGAAGCATCCTGGTAGTGCAGAGTTTACTCAAGAATAACAGCGCATAAAAACTGAACCTTATGTGAAAGCATTCTGGTATAGTGCAGATTCTAAATTGTTCAAACCATCAACACCTTGGGTAAGACAGAACCACAATAGGAAATCCAAGTTTTATATTGTTATGTATAGGAAACAACCGAAAAAATCTTCTTCAAAAGTACCACTTGTCCAGGAAAGCTTAAAAAGATGTGGAAGCATTCTGAAAAAGTGTACATTCTAAATTGTTCAAATCCACGCCCTCGGAGTAGAGCGGGAGGGGGGGGGGCACAATAGAAAATCCAATTTTTACATTGTTATATATAGGAATCTTCTCAAGAACCACTGGGCCAAAAACGTTGAAACTTATGTGGAGGTATTCTGGGATATTGAAAATTCTAAATTGTTCAAAGCATGACATCCTCAGGAGTAAAGGGGGAGGGGCAAAATACATTTATATCAGCTAATTGTTGCTCACAAATCAATTTATATTTTATATCATAAAACTAACACAAATATGTGACAGTTTCTCTCCAAATGACCATTTCTCTCAGATTTAACGTAGCATTTAAATTCAAGGGATTTTTTCTAAGTGTTAAAATTTATTTTTCTTTTCAATTTAAAATTAAGCTTGTTTTTCCTTTGTCTAATTTAGTCTTACATTTATGAATAAAAAAATTCTAATTTGATATTTCTTCGACAAAAAAGGGTAAAATCAAGATGTCGCGAAATTCAAATTCACTTATTTCAATTATTCTTGTTTAGTTGCGACATAATTGTTTGACTAACAGAGTATTACGAACAATTGAAAACATGTTAAATTTTGATACTCGAATCACATTAAGCGTAACTCACTGATGTATGATACTTTTTTGTACATTTTGTAATGCTACACATTTTTACATGTATATATAATATAAATGTACACATAACATGCTTATTTTATTTTGTCCATGATATTTTTATACTGTTTATTGTCCAAAGCACAGGAGTGAGTTTAAAAACTATTTTCATTTTTTTCTTTTATGCTTCAAAATGTTCGCTAATGCTGACCCATTCGGAATAGAGTAGCTTGTGTGTATGTCATTTGATAAAACAATGAAGCAATTAAACGCTCTTAACCTCTATCATTCAATCCATGTTCTGCTCTTCCTTTCAATAATTGAAAAACAACAGACTCTACTAGTCCACCACGAGGCTTAACTCTTTACAACTTACTGAACTGTTATGCAACATACACTTTATGTTCACGTCATAGAAATAGAAAATTTACCATTTCCCCGCAAGCAACTTATAGCGTGGTACAAGTTTCTCTAATTTTTAGCGTAAATAATATTATGACTTTATAATTTAATACAAAAATAAATTTTCTTATTTCATGAGATTTTTTCAAATATAAAATAAAAAGAAATTGGCATTAAATTAAAGATTAAATGAACTTCTTAAAGTGCGTGAAAATGCGTGATTGCGGGGAAACGGTATATGCGTGATTTTGCGTTAAAAATAGGAATTGGTATATGCGATAAAATGCGTGACTGCGGGGAAGGGGGTTAAAACCAAATGCGAAGCGGTAATCCGGACATTTTCTCCAACTCCAAGAACGCCCACGTACCTGAAAGTTGTAAAACGAAAGTGAAAGTTAACGAGACTTACAGACCCTATACCCATAGTACAGTACGTACATTTATACGCATTAAGTTGATTTAAAGCACATAAGAAAACACTAATTAAATTGAAACGTTTAACAATGCGTTTATCTACTCCTGTTTCTAATTGTGGGGGTTTGATGTATTTCTTTATGCCTTTAGCTTATGATTAACTGTCAGTTTAAAAAAAGATACTATTTAGAATAAATACTTTGTCAGCAGTGAAAAAATAGTTTCTCCCGAATTTTCGCGGGATTTCAACTTTTTTATACTTGAGAATAAATCTATGTCAGGATATGAGCGAAGAGAAAATGATTTTATGTCTTTGAGGAAATTTTTTTTCACCGGTGATGTTGTTTAAAGAAAAAACAATATATTCGTCATGTTTTTTCAAAAAGACATATACGTTGAGATTTATTTTTTGTTTAGCTTTTCGGTTGAAATCAAAGAGATTACATATAAAAAATGTCAGTTATTTCTTGTGAATAGCGCAGACGGATAATATGTTGTATACTGGTTGATGTACATGTATGTTTATATTTCTGAATGTATTATCTTTGTCTAAATTCAT
Source organism: Saccostrea glomerata (assembly GCA_003671525.1). NCBI lineage: Eukaryota > Metazoa > Mollusca > Bivalvia > Ostreida > Ostreidae > Saccostrea > Saccostrea glomerata. The sequence goes on along the minus strand of PRKT01000597.1, from coordinate 237,255 downwards.
TAAAATTTTGTGGATGTCCTGCGCTAGAAAAAGTCTCAGGCATACATGAACTTTTAAACGAATCGCATTACATAATTATTTGCTTAAAAACTGCACACAAGATTTCAAGGTTTTCAGCTTTAGAAATACAAAGTTTGTTAAATCCCAGTCCAATGCATGTCATTGATGCTTTAAAACTTTGCATTATTCGATCGGTCGGACATACAAATATATCTGATAATCTTAACCGGAGTGGTTGCATGTATACCCAGATCGTGACTTATTTTCTGTTGAGAACTAAATTAAAACAGAGGTAGAAAATTGAATTTAATTTCTGCTATATTTAAGGTCTTCCGTTTCCAACGGAAGACCTTCTACTGATTGTGAAGATTAAGATTATTAAGGTCTTCCGTTTCCAACGGAAGACCTTCTACTGATTCTGATGTTTAAGATTATTCTTATTATTCTTTTTTTTTTCCTAGACACCAACTTTGAAACCTCGTAACTCGCTCATTTCTCAACGGATTTCACTCAAATTTTCAGGGGTTATAGACGTTTATAAACTCTATCAGATATGCTGACTAAAATTTCAAAAAGTCACTTCCGGTTTTGAGTTATTTCCCTTTTAACGAAAATTTATAGGCTTTCGTTTCCAGACAAAGGCTCAGAGACGGTTTAAGCTGGAGCAGAAATTCTACTGGTTTTAAATAATAGAAGGATTGAAGTTGTGCACATCGGTTTTTGTTTTTCGATTTCTCTATTCAAAATGGTGCTATATAGGGGTCAAAAATTAGAACGCTTAAAAGAACCAAAAATTACTCATATTTTGCTTCTTATCTTCTAAACTAAAAATATTTTGTTAAAATATTTAGAACATAATTTGTGCAGAATTAGAAGATCTTTCAAACGATTTGTTGGAAAAAGGGCTGACCCCTAAATTAAGGGATCAAGAGGGGTCAGAAGTTTTTTCCAGATATCTTAAAAAGTATTTAGAATTTGTTATACATCGAAGAAGCAAATTTGTTGAAAATGTCAAGTTAAATCTAATGGAGTCGTCAAAATACGTCCATCGTCATCACTTCCTGCCAAACCGGAAGTAGTTGGAAAAAGCGTATTTTGCCGTTTTTGACAAGTGTTTCGGCAACATATGTCTCTGGGAGCTTAAAAATTAATTTTTCGTGCGTTGTCGTCACTTCCGGTCAAACCGGAAGTAGCAAAAATGGCTTATTTTTGCATTAATTAACATAGCTTTAGAGGATTCAAAGCATTTTTGGGCGTTATTTCTCATTTTTGTTAAAAATGAACGCTACTTCCGGTCAAACAGGACGGAAGACCTACTCGTTGCTTTGCAACGAGCTTTGCTCTAGTTTTTTGATATTTTGCATTTTGAGCGACTGAATGAAAAAAATTCAGGTGCCTGTACTATTACTGTATATTCTTGATAAATAACGGAAATATCTTGAAGTCTTAGATCATGTTATAACCAGTGCTTTGTTCTTTAAATACAATACAAAGTTAGCTAAAAATAATTAATCCGATGACAATTATAGTCATTTTGAACCTTAAGAATTTTTTTTCGAACATTGAATCTGCCAGGACTTTTTCAGTTGATAAAGTACATATCGGTTCTTTACCATTTCACCCCAGACAATGTCAAAAATCCTGAAGAAACTAAGTTATCTGGATTTCCCGGAGAACTCTCGACAGGCCCTGCAGTACGTAGCTTCCTGTTACTCGGACGGCTCAACACACCATCATGGACTCTCTATACCTGGCCTGGAGTCGGCCTCCGAAAACTGGGCTTACGAAGTCTGTCACGAATACATCTACTTTAATTCGTCTTCTCGACGAGGTACACAGGTAAAGCTGACTGTACATTCAATTTTACTGTTTTACTTTGCATTTGCTCATGCACATACATTCTTTGAGTATGACTATGACCAAAAGCATTTTTGTTTTTTGTTTTTAAAGAAGATATGGAAAATATTTTGGTTACCCTTTACAATCACTGTAAAATTATTTCAGTGGTATGCTATATAAATTTAAGCAGTGCAGCTGTCACATGAAGTTGTGCACATTAAAAACAGTATAAATCTGTGCTTCTTGCTAAAATGAAAATAGCCTGCAACATTCACAAATTAAGAGGACCTTGTATAAAACACTCATATACTTTTGCTCAATCATAAAAATAAAGGAAATATGATGTAATTTGCAATAATAATGGATATTTAGCATTTTAGAACTTTGGTTTCTCGAACACCAATATCTTGAGCCACATGAAGATTTCAATTAAAATCCCTACCACTAATTCTTGAAGTATTTCACTCGGATATCTTGAATCCTTTAATATCTTAAAGTTTTTCCTTGGTCCCTTGGATTTCGAGATGATGAAGTTTGACTAGTATATTTTTATAATTCACTACATATGTTTCCTTATTAGCACATATAAGACCATCTTTAAAAAATTGTTTGGTTGCCCACTCCCAACCGACTGACTAAAAAAGGCCCGACTCAAAACTTCTTTTACATTCCAGGACATGCTTTTTTTCCCTTTTGATTCCTATTATCTCGTCAACATACATGTTGAAATTTTCTGGAAAAAAAATTCCCACATACCTACCAATTAAATAATTTTACCATGAGTAGGGAGTGGGTAAAAAACAAACATTATTTAAAGATGGCCTAGGCCTTGGTTCTCAGGCCTCTTTTCAAGAACCAGATGAGGGAGGGAGGCTTTTTTAATGCTCTTTTATTGCCCCCAAAACATGATGAGGCAGCTTTTTATATTATACAAAACCTCAAAAAATGATGAGGTGATTTGTTGTTTTTATTTTATTGATTTAGCAATAAAAAGGGTCAATGAGGCACCCATGGAAGAGATGATGGAGGGCCCTGAGAACCAAGAAATTAATTTTTTATGGCCCTAACAGTATTATTTTTTCTATTGGACAGAAATTGAACGCAGTGCAGGAGCTTCAGCTTTTAGAAATGTTGAGCAGTTGTCTGAGTGAGGCCAATGAGGGGTCCAGATACAGTATATTTAACGCCATTTTCGGAGGATCTCCCGAGGCATACAAAATTATTCTACTGACCAAACTGGTGTCCATGGCTTTATCAGTCAGTGTTAGTTCTGTGTTGGACTGTGCTGCTCTGTGGATGCAGGTAATACATGTAGAAGGGATGAAACATCATCAGAAAATAAATATTCATGCAGACAACTAGAAATTATTGGAACTGTTTAGTTCATTGATTTGTTATATGGTTATTAGGGTATACAATGTGTAAAATTTCGGGCACACTAAAGGAGATGGAAAAACCATGCTCTGTTATTTGATGAAAATAGGATATCCCTATTCAAGACGTTTTATTCAATCTCGCGCAGTAAGACTGGGCTGTGTAGTGTGAAGCATGAGAACACAAAGTGTTTATACATGTATTGATAACACTCAAATCTAGAAGTTGACAAAAATATATTTGTGTCCCATATTTAATTTTACTACATGTATTGAATAATGATTTAGATGAACAGTTATTTGAGATTGGTCTCAATTGATAAAATTGATTGATAAAAAATCTCAAACTTGAGAAAAATATCAGATATAAGAAAAAACTCAAAAAGATAAGTCTGAGTTTGAGAAAATATTTATTTGGTGACACACTTTGGTGAGAAAAACTCAGATTTTTCTGAGAAATCTCAGATTTGAGAAAATCTCAGCGTTGGTGGCCCCGAAGCCTGGATGCAGGTCAATCCAATTGTTATTGAATAGCTCTTGATAGTTGTAGCCATAAACTGATTATATTATTCAGACTGTGTGATACAAATGTAAAATTCTTTTAGGAGCATGGTTGCCACAGTAAGGCTGCTTGTGACCTCTCCCACAGCCTGGTGGAGGACTACTGTATTCTGTTCCCTGAGGTCAGCAAGACGTTCCAGACCCTCCCCAAAATCTCCCCCCTCTTCACTTGTAACTTCATCACAGCCGTGGCCACCATCTACCCGTTTGATGGGAACGGTAAGATAACGTCACTATGGGTGTAAGTATTTATCTCCCCCCTCTTCAACTGTAAATTCATCACAGCCATGGCCACCATCTACCCATTTGATGGGAACGATAAGATAACATTAATACAGAGGCCTGTTCAATAGAGTGAGCACAAGCAAACATTTTCTATTGAAAGTATGGCAAGCATTTGGGAATGTTCACTCTGTTGAACAGGCCTCAGATGTAAGTATTTTAAAGTTAATATTTTCTGTTATATTGAAGCAACATATTTTAATTATGAGTTTAAAAGGAGATTAAAACTAATGACACATGATTAATGTCCCAGGAATTGCAGTGCAAACTACTGCTCTGACAAAAGAAGGATGTTTGATCAAGATCTATACCAATCCCTTTTAAAGTAATGCTTATTCCTACATTAAGTTTTTTAAGCAAGTACATGTACACATGGACTTAAAATAAAGTTGTCTCATGCATTTATTACTTGTTTACGTTAATGTGCTTTATTATAAGAAGCACTAAAAGTATGTGTTGTAATTACTTTGTATTCAATTAATAATTTCACTTTAATTGTTCCAGACTTCCAGAAGCCTTCCCCCTTGTTGTTACTCTGGTACATCACTAAGTGTGATTAATTAATGATTGATCTTTAATTATTGTAGCTTTCCAGAAGCCTCCCCCCTTGCCGTTACTTAGGTACATCACTGAGTGGGTCTCCTCTGATCCCTGTCTGTGTTCTGAGTCCGTCCGTTTGTCACGTATACAGGCCAACTTCTCCTGCCCCTTCATGGGCCTCGTTCAGTGGTGCATTCTGGGACACTTATACACACAATGTCAGGTGACCAATGAATCAGAAAAGACTGAAGTTCTGGGACTGCTCTCTAAGCTCCATTTTGGAATTCTTCAGAGTTTGTTAGCTTATAAAAGCCTGGAACTAAACCAGGCTCTCTTCTACATGCCCCATATTGTGTCCCTGTCTCAGGCCTTAATGCAGCTCAATAAAGGATGCAAAAGTGAAGAAACTCTGCATCTGTTGATTGAAAAGATTGGACAAGTCATTCAGGTTGCCATGGTAACAGGGAGTCTGAAAGAAGACAAGGGTACTTAATTGATTATTATTGATAAGAGATAGAATCACTTTCTTCAAACTTCTTATGCATTGTTATAAAGTTTTTTTAACATTGTCAAAAAAACTTCTTTATTAAAGGATTTCTCTAGCATAATTTATATCAACTACATGTATATGCAAACATATTTGAAATTAGTTTTTTTTTCCAGGCTTTTTTGGTCTTAAACAAATTTGCAGCATACTACCACAGAATAGGTAAGCTAACAAAATAAACTTACATGTATGTTATTTCACAGGGTCTTTTCATATTCGTATCTGGTACATCTGGGTCTTAAGTTTGTTTTTGAAAATACATTGACAATTAACATTTCAAGAAGCTTTAATTTTATTTTTTCATTTCAACACTTTATGAATATCATTTGTAAAACCAATACATGTATATGACAGAGCTCATTGAGGCTATACCATTTAAAAGCAAAAATTGATATGTCTCACCTATTTTCAGATTACTGGAAATAATTCAAAGACACCATCTTCCTCAGAGCATGGATACATCTTAGTGAAGAAAGACAACATGTTTTATTGATGACAGACATTATAACATTACAGAGTGGACAGACTTAAACATTGCAAGTTGCTTCTCTTAAAAGGTTTAAATTTTCACTTGTAGAACTTTAGAATGTGGCTTGACCTAGACTCAAGGTTACGTCTTCTTATCCGTAGCTCCAACGGAAGACCTATTCGTTGCTTTGCAACGAGCTCGGCTCTAGTTACGATTTATAATTAAAATAAATTGATAAATATTTCAGAGAAATTCGTTTTTTTACATTTTGTTTTATCAATTCGACGTATAATCATATTTTTTTTTATTCCAGACCATGGAAATCACTTGCAACTCAGGTATGTTTTTTTATCCTAACGCAATGTAGTGTGATGGGATATACTAGAAGTAAAGCGTTAATTTTTATTTCAGTTGTGGGTGAATGAGTTAGCACTGTACGAAACGAACGTAAATAATTTTCATCGGGATCGATGTTGAATGCTGATTTGATTCACAGCTCAATAAACTTTTTAAGCTCACATTGTTTTTCGCACAAATTAAGGTCACATTGTTTTAATAAAATATTGTGTATCGAGACAATAAAATACATTTTAAAAGTATTTGTTTACATAATTTGAGTTTTATTTCATTTACTGAAACATAATTCACACAAATCAATTGGTAGAACTTTGATATATATTCATGGCTGAAAAATAACAATTCTCATTTGAATTTTTGTAGTTTCTTGCCAATTGTAACTGTTTTTTTATCCGTTCTTTTGAAAGCAATAGCTCTGGGAAGAAACCTAGACATGGGTACAGTACAGCTACTGTAACGTGTATTTTCTGTACATTTTGACTACTTAACTCGGGTTGATAATAGTATTTTTCATGTGTTTGACTGCTTTCTATGTTACTAAGGTGGAATTTTTAAGAGTCAACTTCTAAAATCTAGATTCATAAAAGATTCATCCCCCTGCAAAATTTTAACGTTTCAAATCGTAAATGTAGAAGAATTTTCCTTTTCATAAAAGGAATTTCCTATTTGAAAAAAATAAACAATACTTCATTATCCTACTTAGTGTGGTTTCCTTCTGCAATGTTATCCCTTTTCGGCGCTACATTTCGACGAAACCAAGAGAAGTATGGTAAATTAGCAAAGATTTTTTTTAAAAATACTTACCTTTAAGAAGAAAATTTTAAAATTTCAACTACATGGGATCAAGGAAAGCTCGTTATATAAAATTTAAAAAAAACTATCAATGGTAGAATCGTATAGTCGAAACATCCTACCATTTATTTATAAATTTTCCTTTAAAACATCCACTTTGGAAAATTAAGATAGTAACTTTAAAAGACATTTATGCTTGACATTTTATATGTAATATAACGAAGGGTTATGCCATTGAACTGCAGTTCGAAAATGGTAATTTTTATTACAACAATGTGACCTTAATTTGTGCGAAAAACAATGTGAGCTTAAAAAGTTTGTTGAGTTTTATGGATGTGCTATATATTGTGGATGCTCCGCTACATACGATTCCCTTATTATCTTATTTTTGAACAATTTTTTGAAATATTTTATCAAATTTGAAGCAAATTAATAAAAATGCTTTTGAAAGTATTTTAGCAGCAATTACACTGTACTTGGCATAGTAAGTTTCCGAGAAGGGAAAAACAGCATTCTTAAGTTATTATGTATCAAGTTAAAGATACAGGCTTGCGTTTCAAAATTCCGTAGCAAAATCAATAGAAGAACATGTTTTTTTTTCTTCTTGTCTAGATTCCATAACATGCAAGGTGGCTTCTGGCATTGCAGCGGTAGTAGTTGCTGGTATATTATTCATTATTCTAAAATGTTTTAAAGAAAAACTAAGAGACTGGTTGGAAAAAGATATAGGGGCTAACCGGAAGAAAAGAGTAACTCCCTGTTTCAGCGTATCAGATCACTCGGCTCTGTCAAACGAAAACCAAGAACATGTTGATATGGTCGGGATTTCAACAAATACAATCAGCCATACTGCAGAAAATGCATGGTCACCTTTTGCATCAAATGGAGTTTCCAATAACATGTGTAGCTCTACCACAACCGTGGTTTACAATGCTGGGCCGGTTACAATGTCATCTCATGCAATAATACACCACAGCGCAGGTTTTCATTATCAAAATCCACCGCCAAGTGCACCCATGAAACATAATATCCTAACTGTCCAAAGTTTGGATGGGATAGAAAACAGAAGGGAATTCCAGAATGTTCAACAACTGACATCAACCGTATCTACAAATCAAGAAACTCCTCCCAGCGAAAGCCAAGAACAAAAGAAATGCTGTGTTTCTACATGTACCTGGAGTTTCATTTATTTCTTTCTAATGTCGGTGTTCCTATATGACTCTTGTATGGACGCAATTTTATCAGTGGAATATTACAAACAAGGGGAAAATCAAAATACCATTTTAACTCTTGCACCGTGTTTGATCTCCGTATTAATTACAACACCATTTCTCCTCTACATAGCAGAAATACATACTGGCCTGACCTGTTTCTCTATACTTCTTCTTCTTGGTATATCTCCTTTTGCCAAAGTTTTTATGTAAGTTTCTCTTTTTTAAAGATATTCCTCTCTCTCTCTCTCTCTTTCTCTATTCTCCATACTCTAATTTTTCAGCTGACTCCGTATGGAATGTCAAACGTTGCAATATTTGATCTTTTCCATTTGTATTGAATACTTTTCAGGAGGACTCTAATTCTTGGCCAAATTATTTGAGTATAACATGTTTTGGTTCAGTTTAGCCAAATGTAAACTGACTAAAACCAGGTTATACTCGTTAATTTTGGCCAAGAATTAGAGTGTTTTATTATAATTTAATTTTTATTCAACATGTAGGTGTAAAATTGTGTTGCTTTTTTATGAGTTCAAATTTGCCACTCAATGATACAACCATAGTAATGGAAGTGATGGGAAGCAAGGGGAGGTGATCCGATGATAAACTAGAAGCCATGGTGTTTGTTTACAAGTGGCGAATACAGATGGACAGTTATAGAATTCAACTGGAATAAGAGTTCTACAAATGCATATAAAAAATATTGCAAAACTAATGGAAAATAATAGAATACAATTGCATTAAATATTTTTAAAAAATACAATACAAAATAAGAATACAATACATATGGTAAAGATCGAATATTTCAGACTTTGACATGCCATATCCTCATTTTAATGCTAAATGATTGATTGATTGTATATTGTTAAACGTCCCTCACAATATACAATCAATCAATCATTTAGCATTAAAATGAGGATATGGCATGTCAAAGTAGAATGCTAAATTAAATGTGCCATAAAACAAACTTTGATTTGTTATAGGGGTTGCTTATAGGTCTCAATATGTTTGGCAGATAGACGCTAAACACACTCCAAAGAGACCATCCTAATCATTTGTGAAGGTGTAGTAAAATCTACTGCGATCCTGCTACACTTGCATAGTGATTGATGAAAAAATCGACAAAAACTCAAAACAGTTAAAATGAATGGATCGAAGAGATATATTCATTTTGCAGATACGGTTGGATGGTTGTCTGTGGAGAGCAGTCGTGGTATCAGAGATGGTATCTCCATGTTCTTACCTTGCTCCAACTAGCCGAGGTGTGTATTGAAGGAATTCCACAGCTTATATTTGAAGGTGACTTATTCCTGACAGAGAAACAAACTTTCTACAAAGGTAATACGATTTTGTTAAAATTTAAAAGTACATCAATCATAAAAAAAATTCAAATGCCTGAAATTTAAGTAAATAATGGAAAAGAAAAAAAGCAATATATTTGAAAATCGCATTAAATTGTATTTATTTATTAATTTATTTTTGAAATAGGTATAGGGAGAACAGAGATTTTGACAATGAGTGTATCCCTTTTTGCCGTGGCTGTATCTATCACTTCCGTTACAACGACCTTAGATAGAGAGGAGGATGTCAGAGAAATATACGATGAAAAAATAAAGGAAAGAAATTCCCCTGAAGACGAAGAACATCACTGGGAAAAGTACAAAACTGAAAACACTTGTCTTTGGTATTTTTATGCTTTTGTAGTGTTTGTTGGAAAACCGTTTGAATATATCCCACGATGCATAATTTATATAATGTTTGCAGAAGAGTTTGGCCTAAAGGCGTTAAGTTATTTTATTGGAGCGTACTTACTTATTTACATTTGCTTTTCGATTTTCTGTTTCAATACGATAATTACAAATGATAAAAGTATTAAAGTATTTGCTCTCATAAGTATTGTAGTTGGTGCATTTGCCAACCTTTTCTTTTGCTATGAATGGCTATTTCGATTAAGATGGACGAAAAAATACTTTTATTTTCGGTATTACATTGTACATATTATTCTACGCCGTAAATCTAGCTCTTGGTATTTCTAATATGTTATCCTCGGGGAAAAGAGATTTCCATATTGTTTTTGGTTTTGTAACAGTTTTATGCCAACCCTTGTTATTTTTGTTGCGAATGTGGTTAAGAGAAAAAATGAGTGAAAATATCAAATAAATATCAATCTTTATGATCCCCCCCTCGGAATATGAATTGTTTCGTGCATAGAAGATAGATTGATTTGTTTCATGCCAATCCTTCAAAGCTACTCAAGTCTGAAACGCAAGAACAAAACAAATATTAAAATCAATATTTTCTAACAGATTTGTTTCCTTAGTTTAATATGATTTACTATAGTATGATTTTATAAGTAAGAATAATACTTTGATTTACTACAAAACTTTACTCCAGAAGCTGCTATTGGAAGATTAAGAATTTTAATGATTCTAAAATGGCATACCTATGATGTACTTTTTTTTTGAAAAATAAGTCTGTAAATATAGACTTAATAGGTCTTTAAATATCAGAAAATACCTAAGGAATTTTAAAAAATCAAATAAATCTACCTTAATATCATACTAAAACATTTGATCTACTAAGGAATAGTAGAGTTAACTAAAGTACTTTTTATGAATTTTCATAGCTAATCCTTATAATTGGAAATACTAATTTAATATATGTTCAAATTAAATATTAGAGATTGTATACAAAAACAACAGAATAAAAACAAAAATACAAACACAAACGTATTAACGGTTCATAAATCTCCAAAGTATTTATTTTTTTGTACAGAAAAACGTTTACATGTAGCTTGTTGTCATTGCAAGAACATGTGTATGTTCTGTTGATTCTTTGCATTGTGCTGTAGTACAGACTTTGAGCCAGAGTAAATAAATCTAAAAAACACATACAATGCATTGAATATTGCGTGTGACTTTTTTAAAGCTTTCTCAATGCATTGATGGTTTTCGTTAAATATTAAATCTGGATCAATCAAGCTTATAATATTGCCCTCTTAAATCGAATTACAACATTCATTTTGTATGCAAATCTTTGCTCTATTGAACAAGATTTGTAAATCATTTACCTTTTCTTATCTTTACGATTAGCTACTTATTTTTATTTTTGGTCGAATATTTAATGCTTTTTTGCAAAAATATGTTGCGTATGTCAATGAAGCCATTTTTAAACCGTGATGATTGTATTAAAACTTCTTCATTTTTTAAAAAAATATTTATGATTTTATATGTTGAATTTGGTTGTTTAGGGATATGTAACAAAGAAATTAGTGATGCATGACTCCCTACATTTGTATTTTAACATGCAATTGTACTCTATATATTGCAATAAAAGATGTGGTGCAGTGGAGTCCTTACTGCTTGATTATTTGTTATTTTTGTTTCTTTAGATCACTGATAAAATTAAGAGTCTTTCGAGTCGATTATATGCGTATCAAGATGATAATATAAATGGTGCAATTTTAAAAAAAATGTTATTATGATCGTTAATAATATCAGAACTATCAAAGTCATGTATAATATTTTGAAAATTATTGAAATAGTTTCTTTTTCATTTACAAGAATATCGATTTAAATTAATGACGCTTTTTCTTATCTATAAATAAATCAAATCATTTTTATTTTTAAATCATTTTGTACTGCAGATTTCGCCTATCTATTTATAGATCAGGTAATCAGTTTCCCTGTTCAAATTTGCATTCAAGATTGTAACAAAGGCAAAAAAAAAAAAAAAACATGTTGTTCCTACAGTCATGAAATAAGGGCATAAATATATGCTTCTTACTTTTTCTTATTTTATTTCTAAATATATGCTTGTGCCCCTCAAAAAATAAAAAAAAAATCTCGTTACATTTTTTTTTGCATGTCAAGGAATTTTCGGTAGTTAATAGTGGCCCTAAATGAAAGTTTTTTGCTTGGACACCCCCCCCCCCCCCTTCCAAACTGGAATCGCTACCTACGGACTTGCGTATGATATTTCTCCTGGCAGTATTAAAATTTCAAGATGTATCAATACAATTGCTTCTCTGTACACTAATGAAATATCATTATTTTTTCTTTTTGCAACCGCCCTTCAAGTCTTGAGATAGGTAACTTTTAAAAATCGATCCATTTTTATCGTAATCAACTGATTGATAAACACACTTGTATATCCATGTTTATCGTTTTCTGTAAATACACATGCATGCGGGTATTTCAGAAAATATAAATAGAACGAGATAAAAAGTTATTATTACATTTGGAATTTCCATATAACAAAATAATATATAATATCAGATATTAAGATTGAATACTAAAATTGTGGAATAAATACCAGGGTTCAGTGTGCGCGTTAGTGTATTCTTGTGAACTCTTTTTTTTTTAACAAGGAAGTTAAGGACAACGAGAGCTGTTATTATTAAGAATCAGATTCAAATCAATTTGTCCAATTGTAATTCTTTTTACATAATTTGACTCTCAACCTTCCTTTGTCATTAAAGCTGTTATCTTTGATTAAGCAGTGTGTTCTTTTAGAAATTAGTTACCTGTGCCTCAACTTCACAACGTAAAAATGGTCAAAATGAACAGCTCAGGTGAGTAATTTTTTTCCCTCATATATAGCTTTGAAATTTATTTCTCATATAATCTTCACATTTTTAAAAGTGATGTACAACCTATCTGATTATCTGTTTTACAATTCTTTCAGTTTTCCTTGTAGAAGGCCTCGGATTTTCACAGAATCAGATCACGTGTTTCGAGGTTGCTGTTGGATCATTTACCATCCTCTCCTTCATTTTCCTTCTCTTTTGTGCCATCCTAAAGGAAAAACTGAAGCCTCTTCTTGAATTTGACATTAACATATTGGAAACTAATTCAAATGGGAACTTGCAAACCGTGAAAGTGTCTACTGAACAGAATAACTACACTTCTGGTGAAAAAGAATTGGAAACATCTATATGCAAATCAATATGCAATAACATTGGGAAATGTATTGTAGTGATTGCAACGGCAATTCTCATTTACATATATATGTTTGATCTCTTCCAAGATTTGTTCATGGTTTACTATTTTGTGGAGCGGGAGGAGAGAGTTACCGCTCTTATGTATTCGGCTCTCACCATTATTCCGATTATTCTGTCATATTTCTTGGTGCTTTATCCTCTTTTCTACCACGTGGATTCATCAAACAAACGCCGACGATTAGTGCTTGTATTGCTTGCTTGTTTTCCTTTTCTTAAAAGCTGCATGTGAGTATTTTAATTTTTATATTTATTATTATTATTTTATATTAAATCTATAGTTTTATTATTATGATCCTTCCTTCTTGCTAAAAAAAAAACAGCATCAAAAACTCTTCATATATACTTAACATAGTAAGAAAAAAGAAATAGATTTTTGTTTCTTTTTATTTCTAAAGTCTAAAGTAATCATCAGTCAATAATGGACGAAGAAAGCTTTGAATAATCATATTCAACAAAAAAGATGTTAAAAAAGTCTTCATTTTAAAGATTTCCCTCCTGTAGGCTTTTTGAACCAAGATTTAAGTGTATTTACATGTTTTACTCCTTAGTTTGCTTCTAACTTCAGGTTTACAGTGCTTTGTTTTTCCTTCTTTAATACCTTTCAAAAAGATAGTAAACTTTTGCTTCCAGATTATGCTGGACAATTCGAATAGGTTGGAAACGCTGGAAAGCAAGATGGTATTTACAAGCTTTGACATTCCTTTGGTTGACAGAGGCTGCACTTGAGGGCATTCCTCAAACAATTCTGTTGTATTTTATTAAATATGAAAATAAAGATCTGAACATAGGTAAGTACATGTATATGTTGATAAAATTGATAAGCTGTCCCATTAACGAGGCCCGATCTACTTGATCTTCGCATACGTTTTAACGCAGCGTCGACTCAGGCACGTCACAATACCCTTGACTGCCGTCACAATTGATCACAATAACGTCACAATTAAAATGACGTCAAATAGCGCTAAAATGTTGCGCTGATCTTGCTTACCTGGTAGCTCTATAGACTATGAATTGAACGCTGGAATTTCTTTTATTATTTTTTTAATATTTTCAACTTTGGAACCTAATTAATTTTGTGGGATCAGTTTCTTGATACAGATTCATTAATTTTATCCTGTTTTATTTCAATTTGGGAGTTTAAAAAAATTAACACTGCAACTAAAAGTAAACGGTTTTAGTCTTTCTCTTTGAACATGTTGAAGTGTTTATACACACTCTTTTTATTGCAGACTTTAATATGCATGGATTATCTTCAGTTTAAAAAAAAATAAATAAGTCTATAAATCATTTAAATTGAACCCCCGAAATATTTTATTTTCTATATATTACATGATATTAGTAAAAATCGCGATTTTTGTCGCCTTTACCCCCCCTCCTCCCTCTACCCCTTTTTTCCACGCAAAACAACTTAACAATTTGTTAAGAGAAAAATAAAGCATTGCGAGAAAATTATTTCATAATGTAACAATTATTTATTTCTTAGAAACTTATACAGTATTACAATTGTTTGTTGGTGTTATGTAAGCCCATTGCGACCTATAAAATACGTATAGTTAGACAGGATAAATCCAAATTTTGTGTTTTGACATGCCCCCTTTTCACTGCAATAAAGGCTACCCCCATTTTTCTTTTCATATAAAAATTGCATCATATATGTGAAAAACAAAAAACTTCATCATGTATCTTTTTAATATTTGTAATTTTTTTTGTTTATTGAATAGTTTTATTATGTTATCGTGCATATAAACACAAAAAATGGTCTATATCTTGACTGTGCCCCCAATTCACTACAATAAAGGCAAGGTAACAAAATTTCATTTTAATTTTTCTAAGCATAAAACATACAAGTAAATTTCCAAGAATTAAAATTTTTTATCATTCCGTTTTCGTAATTTTCAACTAGATCGGGCCTCGTTAAGATTAATACATGTATTGTAAAAGCTGGCAAATACCCAAGATTAATTAATGATTATAAAAAAAATTCTCTCTGTACATAGTCGGAAGTTGCTCTTTTTGATTTTATAAATTCTTCGAGATAATATGTAAACGGCAATATCAAATCAAATGGCAATGTGCATGTATTATTCCCCATAAAATACACGACTATCTACTATACTACATGAGGAATTTGATTTTTCTTTTACAGATTTGTACAACACACAGGATATTTCTCTAGTCATTAATTTCGTGTCCTCCCTTCTAAGTGTATTTTTTGCCACGAAGTACCTTAATAAAGACGAGGACCGAAGACTGGAACATACCAAAAGAACTCTTACAAAATCGCACAAAAATAATTGTGTATCTTTTTGGCGTAAAATTGCTTATTCACTTGCTCTGTTGTTTGAAAGAAGTATTGAAATTTTCATTCGAATAGTTATGTTTGGTACATTTGCATCTGTTGTTGGGTGGAAGCCGGCTTTATATGTTTTCATAGGTCATCTTGTCATTCTGATAATCTTAACCACTCTTTGTTTTCGAAAACTTAAACAAAATCACATTTTCTATGAAAACTGCACAAAGAAACCTAGTTTCGTATCAAGTCTATTAACTGGTGTTATTGCAAATATATTTTTCTGTCATTCTTGGTCGTTCTGTCATATTTTGTCGAGGAAAGTGGTATATATACTTTACTTTGTTTTGTTTTACGCCACTTCTATTCCCCTTACTTTATCATCCAATATAATTTCTGGTGTCGTGGATAATTTTTCAATAAGTTTATATGTAGCCATTGGTTTTCAGATAATATTTCTTACCTTGTGTTTTGTTTTCAGAGAATGTAAAAGAAAGAAATTGTTATAAACATAAATAGTTCTAACATATCGATAAGTAAAATAAATATCTTTTCCTTCATCAAAAAATTGAAATATTTTTTATTCTGTTATATGTTTTGAGCCTGATTACATTGTATGTTTAATTAATATGACTAATAAAGATTTTCAAATATACTTTTTTTCATTTTTTCGGAAAAATATCATCTTTTTAGGATGCAAACAGAACTCTGGAGATGAGGAACTTATCTTTAAAAAACACATGATCGAATAAGAGAAACAGAGAGAGACAAACAAGCAGAAATAGAGAAGAAACTTCCAAAAAAAATATGTCATAAATCAGAAGTTAAAAGCTGATCTAGTTCCTTTAACTTAAATAGATTGTGTAAGTTTCGATAAGCTGAAGCTTAAAATCTAAAGGACAAATTGTCCTTATAAGCTACGAACAGAATGAATTTTTTGGTCAAAGGCCCTTTCCCATAAAATAAAATTCTACTGTATGATGTTTATGTTTCTCACTGGCTTCAGTATAAAGAAATGTACTGAGTACGATGAATTTATAACCGAAAAAAGGCTAATGATTTTGAATTGCTTTCTCCAATCTTAGTTCAAATCTAGGTTTAAACTTAAGCCCATGTTTACAAATACAACCTATCGGTTGTCTTTCTTTTTGTTTTACTAAATGGTTTATATCATCCGTGTTTCAATGCTTTTGATATCGAGATTATTTATCTGCATGATTATAGGGGCGTCCGTTGGGCTTGACCATTCCACAAGGCGTGTCATGTTAAAGTGTTTTAGGTGAACGCTTTACTTGAAAAACCTTACATACCGGTCGGCAGGGGATGCTCACTCATACATGGCACCTGATCCCACCTCTGATGTTTCGGAGGTCCGTGTTTGCTTTGCTCTTATTTTGTACATTGTTAATGGACTTTGAGATTGAATACTGTTCGTTATCTCCATATCCTTCATTTATAAATCAAATAATAAAATATAATAATAAAAATATATAATTTTTTTTTAAATGATATATTTTGTTCGGCAACAAGTACATTTCTCTTTGAAAAATATGTTATTAAAATTTCATGTCTGCATCTTTTCAAAGAGAATAGGATTCAGAACATCTACGTTTAAACTAGATGGAATATTTTTAACCGTAGATATTGTTTGTCATATAAATTTAAAATTGATAAAAATAAAATGTTGTTTTTTTTAATGGAAACAAAATGGGGAGGGGGGGGGGGTTAATCCATTCTTTAAGAAAATTGCGGCGTTTTTAAAGCTCAAACTTCACATAGACCAGTTATTTATATTTCTCCAATATTTATATTTCTCCAATTAGTTTTACTTTAATTTTCCTTTCTGATACCTGCCTATTTTGGAAATGGTGTGATTCAGTGTGTATTTATAGAACAAGAGATAAAGGATATAAATATACATTTGATATTTCGAGAACTGATAAAGATATCATGTTTTCTAAGTATAGAGTATACGTATCACATGTGTACACATTTTATTTTCATTATTTTGTTTCTTCTCTTTTTTTTTTGGAGAATTTCACAAGGCAAAATAAAAATAATGATTATACCCCCACCCGCTTGAAAAGTGGGAAGGTATACGAGAGAGATCAGGATGTTCGCCCGTCTCTTACGCTTTGGGGTGGCCATCTCTTATGTACAACTGCTTTTTTGCCACTGTATCAATTTCACAGAAACTTCGTTACATGGTGTCATTGTGACCACCTATTCCACTTTTTCATCAGAAACATATTTCAGTTTTACCATAGCAAAAAATTGACACTGCCATTCTTTCTATGATAAGAGTATAGGGTATCCATCTTTTATTCACAACTCCTCCTATACCACTGAATAGACTTAAATGATACTTTCACAGATTCCTTATTACATTATGCCATTGTGACCTCATATTTTACTTTCTTGATTTGACACTACCAGAGTAAATCATAATCAAATGGGAGGCGGGGGTAACATAATATGAGCTCAGTGTGCTTGCAGTGACTGTAGTTAAAAGTTGTTTGCTTGTTTGTGTTTATTGTTTGACGTCCCTCCCGAGATTTTTTTTCGTTCATTTATAGACAACATCACTTGCTGGTTAGGGGCTCAAATTATGACATAAATTCTAGACTCCGGACAAATGTGAAAGAAAAGAAGGAAGAAGAATCGAAGTGTTGCAATGTTTATTGGTTGCTGGGAAGATTAAAATCGGCTGTGTCCCTCAGAATCAGCTCTAAAATCCCCTAAACTTTTCAAGGTGATAGGATTTTGATTGTTGTATCATTAACCTTAGCTTGGGGATAAAAAAAAACCAGTTGGATAAATGTTGGATAAAAAGTATATCCAACGACAAAACATTTGAGCTAGATTCTTTTATCCCATGTTTAATACTTCACAACCGATGTTTTACATGCAGTTTTATATATAGGACTCCGCTTTATTTAACTTAATTACGCTAACACAAAAAAACATTGTGACGTCATAACTGAAATGATTCTGGAATATAAAAACGATGTCACATGAGCTTTATCCACAGGATAAGGGGGTTAACATCGGATAAATGAATAATCACGTACCATGGAGGAGTGAGTATCTCCTGCTGACCGGTCACATCCTCCATGTGCTCCTTATCATGATCGGGAAATAAAAGAAAAACCCGTCGTCAATTCAGAGTATGAATAATGCACTAACTATAAGTAGTAGTCAGATCATGTTTTAAACTAAAAGGATTGCCAGTATTTTGTATGAACTCCCCGTGAGACAATAACGCCTCTACATACAGATGTTATACACACCACCTATTGGCCGTGCAAGGCTAGTCTGGGGAATATGTTACCGTTAATTCTGCACTATTACTGCTGTCTGAAGCTCTCGTCGATTTTAGAGAAGTGTTAGAGAGCTTAAATATAACCAATCCTTTGTGTACTTTGAAGTATGAAACATGCAAACAATGTTTCATGCATGTTAAATTGGGTTCAGGTCTGGTGAATGCCTTGGCCGTGCGGCCCTTACTCAGTATTGTTTTATTTTCCCAAACACTCGTGTACGATTCGGACTCTTTGAGGTCGAGCATTACCGTTCATTAAGATAAAATTCTCCCCCCAACATACGGTGTCTTTCAAAAAGCTGTAGTCAGTGTTCAAGAAGACGATCACGAAGAAGCTGGAAATATAATTTACTTCTTGACCGACTTCATACACTAGAGATCTATGGACCTTATCTGAGAAGATCGGGCACCTATTTTTTTTTTACAGTCAAAGAATGTTTTCACTTCATCACATAGGTATGACGGAGATAAAAAAAAATATCTCAATAGCTCAAAGAACAGGTAACATGCACATCGCCTTGAACGAGCTGTTTGCACTGCATACTTCTGATAAGAATGTTATGGAATTTATGAGTGACACACGCATTTTATCTACTGACCAAGATGATACGGTTATTGAGAAAGTTGTATTGATCGAGACAAACCTTGACGTTGCAATTTTTTAACACTAAACCGAAAGTAAGTAAATCCACGTAGGTTTTTTTTTCTCATAATAATAAATAAACATACCATTAATTAATTAACATGATTGATTTTCTTAATATATATATATTTATATATTTCAGATGGGTTCGCTATGTTCTACAGGTAGGTAAATGCACTTATGGTACAATGCGATATGTACACAGGAAATTGATGTAAAATAAGTTGTGCTGTCCTTCTCTAATGTTTTAGAAAAAAAATGAAATTATTACAATACTTTTTAACATTATTCTATTAATAAAGATTTAATCATCATAGAATTTGCGCAGAAATCAATTACATGTGGTATTTTTCATAGGTTAATAGCTCACTCCATGCGTTTTTAAGCAATATGGATAAATCATTCCACTCGATTGACTTTATAAGAACTTTTGATGTTTAACTCCTGCCACACCTTATTATCAAACTTGTTGCATGGACGGATTATACATCACATTGTTATTGGCTTACATAAATTTTAAGATCTCCTTATATTCGAAACAATACATGCCAAGACATTATAGAGGGAAAATAACGTCTTGGTAATGTTATCCAATTTTTAAGTTGAGAAAACAGTAACTGTTTGAAAAAAAATGGTCATTTATTTACTAAACAAATATTGAATCTCTTAACTTACTACAACTAAACATGCCGATAAATTAAATATGTTAAAATGATAAAATATGTAGATACAGGCATACATCAATTAAATCATGATATAAAATGGCGCTGTTTGTGACACGTACATTTTAAAATGAACATTTCAGATTCCTTAGTATGCAAGGTGGTGTATGGAATCATAGCAGTAATTAGGGCTGCCTTAATTTGTGGATTGCAAAAATGCTTTCGAAAAAAAGAATATGTTAGAAACCGATATTGGAGCTGGCGGGAGAAATGCTGATTATCGATGCTCTACCAAATTAGATCGGTCAGTAGCTACATGTAATATCCAAGGAAATAACCGAGTTCAAATGTATTGGTTAATTGTATTGCATCCTACCCACATTAGTCAAGAGCCTGGTGTTATTCATCAAACCCAGCATGTTACAGTGTTAAATCCTTTAAGCAATATACAGATAGCAAACCAATCTTTCTTCCATACATATATATACAACTCAGAATCACAAATACCGACACCAATACCTCAGCAGACACATATGAGTCACATCATGCACATTCCAAATAACATGGAAGAGGGTTGGACTTTGAATCCATCTGTATCCAACATAAATCAGAAAAGCAAAAGTGTTCCGCGTCATATTAATAGTCATGAAAGACCTGCAATTGAACAGAAGACGGCAGATAATGGAGATTCATGCTGTCCTAATTTCTGGCGTTTCGTTTATTTTTGTCTTATGTCTCTTTACCTTTATGATTTTATTGCTGATGGTGTATTATCATCAGAGTATTTTATCAGAGGAGAGTTTAAGGATTTCATATTGTCGATAGCACCCGGTGCAACTTCAGTTTTATTTTCGATACCAATTCTTCTTTATCTTCCAATTACACATGATGGGCTACTCTGTTGCTTTGGGATTCTGATCGTAGTAACTTCACCTTTTGCTAAGGCGATGATGTAAGTCTTCTTTTTAATTACAGCTGTAAATTTCATTTAAATTAATGCAAAGTGAATTTTGCGAAGATGGTACATAATTATATATTATACTTGCGACCGAACAATGTCTACATGCAGATTAACTATATGTTGACAGGCAAGTAGTTCATCCCTAAAGAAAAATCTTATTTAATGTTGCTTATACATGTAGCTAACTTGCAAACGCTTTTCAAGGATATGATTTTGCAAGATAAACATTGTATCATAAACTTGAGACTTATTCATCTATGCATTGTGTATAAGAATCTATTACAAATTGCATAATAATTTCCACATTTTTTTTTTCAGTTATGGTTAGATAGTAAATGTTGGTGAGAAATCCTGGCTAAAGAGATGGTACCTCCAAGCTCTTACATTCCTGCAGCTTTTGGAAGTATGCATTGAAGGGATTCCGCAATTTATTTTCGAGTATTACATTTTCCTGACAGAGAGTCAAACATTATTTCAAAGTAAGACTTTTTTAAAAAGTTCGTTGAATACATTATTTCAAATCATTTTTGCCGTTCACGGTATAGCTCAGTCGGTAGAGCGCTCGCTCCGTGATCGGGAGTTCGTGAGTTCGTATCTAGGTCGCGACTGACCTAGTCGTTAAAATGGGTAGCAACTGTTCCTTCGCCATGCGCTCGGCACTTTGAAGTGAAAGTTGCGGGTCCTTCGGATTAGACCTTAAAAACCGATGCCCCCTGTCAGCGGCAGGTGTTAGCACGATAAAAATTTGAAGTCATTCACCGGCATACGGTGACGTCTCCGCATGAATGAAAAATTCTCGAGAGGGACGTTAAACAATCAATCAATCAAATTATTTTACATATACTTGTCAGTTAGTTATTTTTAATATGTTTATTTCAATATCTGTATTAAGAGAAAACATTTATTTAAAAATTAGTTATCTCTCTCGTGCATAAAATGTCTAATCCTTCTACAAATTTAGCTGACATTTTTACCTACCTTAATCAATTTAAAGATTTTTTTTCTTTTAACGTTTACGTTTACGATATTTTAAATAGTTTCCGTTTGCAATGCATGCAGATCATGAACTCTTTAGTATGTAGAAAGATATTCAAGGTTTTTTGTTATGTAAAAAACTGTACATTGCTGTTTGCAGGTTTACAAAGCCTACAGAAGTGGTTTGCCTTTGTGTCCATTTTGACCGTTTCACTCTCCATTACATGTGCTACAACAACTTTAGACAGAGAGGAGGATTCAAGATCAGTGTATGATGAGATATTGAAAGGTAGAATTCAACCTGCTGAGAAAGAATATTACTGGAAGAACTATAAGGAGAAAAATACAAAAGTATGGTATATTTTTTTGTCATTGTGTATATTGGAAGGGATTTTGAGTTTATTCCAAGATGTATCATTTACACAAAGTTTATACAAGAATTTGGCTTGAAGTCATTTGGATACTTCGCTGGTATCTACATTTTCATATTATTATTTTTTTCAGTGAATTGTTTGAGAAAGATATATTCAGATTATTCCAAGGATACTTGTATTAAGCCACTCATCATTATAAGTACCATAGTTGGTGCATTTGCAAACCTTTTCTTTTGCTACGAATGGTTATTTCGATTTCAATGGACAAAAAAAGAATTGTATATACGATACTATGCATTATTTTATATTGTTAATTTGGCTCTTTGTATTGCTAATACATCTTTTGCCGGTGGATTGACGATGTATCTGATCCTATTTCCTGCGACGGTTATTTCTCAGATTATACTACTTTTACTCCGCGTACATCTTAGGGAGAAATTGAAAAGTAGCATCAGTTGAAAACCTTTTAAACACTTTGGAGAAATTATTTTAAAACTCTTCTTTTTCGATTCGAATGCAGAAATATTTTTTTTATCCTGAGCTCCATGTATCGATTGAATTTGTAGTATCGCAATTACCTCCCAGTGATCTACATTGTACCTTACTACACTTTAGGATAAACTCCTCTCAAACATTTATTACATTGATTCAGTGAATGTTTAGCAAGATATTTCACCAGCAATCTTTCTTTATTTGTTCATAAGAAAAATCTACAATGATCGATCTTGCATTGTATTTTATAGCACATTTGCCCCCGTCCAATAGACGTTTCCTACATGTACCTCCAAAGAGTTTCGCTAAGTTAAGTAATTGCGATAGGTAATGGAAATATGCCGAATACTGTTCTATATGTAAAATTATCAAACTGTTTGAGGTCTGTTAGGGCCGAAAACTGTCTGATAATTTTACATATGGAATAGTATGAGGCATATATCTTACTTAAAACATTGCCATTTAAATGTCCAAAAGTTACCTGGAGGAGTCCGATAATAACACAATGGGAGTTTAGGCATCCATTGTTTTCTACCCGTCTGATAAGTATATAAAAGAGATGAGATAGTAAACAAGTGAGTGAACTCTTGTTACATTTCATTCATTCAATGTCAGTCGTTTAGTTTAGCAGGACAGGGGTCCGGTGGTGAAAGAGTTTTTTGGGGAACATTTTTTTATGATGTGCATAAATTGACATTGATACTGACGTAATTTTGGGTGATATTATAACCATCACCATGGAAAGTAAAAATGCGAATTTTTACCCTGAAGTTTTAGTTTAGATAATGGAAATATTCTCAAGTTTTAAAAGTGTCGCCATCGGGGAACGAACATAAAATAAGAAGACTTGCAGACTCTTTTTCATAAAAGGATTTTAAGGTCAAGATCTAGTAAATAGCTTGAGACTTCTTTTTTGGTGCTAGATCTATTATGACGTCATAATCAATTTCAACTTTCTTTTTCCCGTACTTTACGGCTTAAGCAAAATTATGTAGAAAATAGGGTATTTTCATGACAATCTATTTGAAATCATATGAAAAGTAAACCGGATACCTATATTAAATTTGATGTTAATTTAAAGAAGAGGTCATGAACATACTAATAACCGTTTTCTGAGAGACTGTAGGCAATCTGATACATTTCCTATGTCGAATATGAGAAAAACTCCCATATTCATGACTGGTTTTCATAATTTTTCATTGAAAATGACAGTTTAAAATATAGTTTTTCATCTTGTTTATCTGCAAATTATGCCCTGAAACACCTTATTTGACCAAGCTAAAGTTGTAAAGCATCAATAAAGGGATTTATTTCTCAAGTTTCATAAATCTGTAGGCACCTTTCATTTACTAGATCTTGACCTTAAATTCGCTTAGTCAAAGTGCTGTATCAAACATTCTTTTAAAGAGTGGAAAGTATTAATGTTGTGGAATACTTTAACTCGGATTTTTTTCATGGATTTGCTATTTTGTAGCAACATAAATTCCTTGCGTTTGCTTTCCCTGAATTTTTTCCTAACATTTTTATTGGGGGTTTCTGGACATATTTAACCTCAAATTCACTCTTCTTTTTGTTTTTTTAAATACCGTCCGATTTTGTTATCATTGCCGTCCGATAATATATTATCAGACTGGTATTTATTATTATCGGACGGCTACAGGTAATTTTTTAGACTGCAAGAACAAAGACATGACGTCACAGCAATGTTTGAACAAATATTAATTGCTTGCATTTTCTTTCGAAAACAAATTACCAGCTATTAATAAGATTGATTAATTCACTCAAATTCCCATACCCCTTAATATACTTTTTATAAGTTTTATATAAAGTAGCTGCAGGACTGTGGCTCTTTACTTTAAAAATCGGACAGATAAAGCAGAGAGTTACAGATCCAAGTGTTGTAAAAAAAAAAAAAACCTTCGATTTACACCAACGATTTTTTGTCGCTATTTTAGGTATTTTTTGCAGGTAGTTTTAGCTTTCTTTGGCTTTTAGAAAAAGAATAGTCTCTTTTTTAAATACGTAATTTACCTTTTAACATTCCTGAAAAGTATCTATATTGTCTATTTAAAAGAATTCTATTTAGAGGTCAGGTATGTAACTACAAACAGCAATTTGTTACTGTTGATAGGTACGTAAGTTACTAGGAATTGAAGTCAAATGTATGATTAATTATTAAATACCAATTCTAAAGTTTGGAAAAGTATAAAATACAAGACGAAAACCCGAAGTAAGCAATAAAAAATCGTCGGCGAAGGTTTTTACAATGCTTTGATCTATAGCTATTTGCTTTATTCGCCCGAATTTTTTCAAGCAAAGGGCTACAGCAGCAATATACAAAGGTGCTCATTATTTTTTATTATATAAAAATATTGATTGATTTTTCTTTGTTGTTGCCTTTCCCTATGGATGTAATGACAATGTCGATAGTGTTGGAAATCTTTCAAGCCCGCAGTGTAATAATATAAATGTGATGGGACTTTTTAACAATACTCAGAGACGTAAGCGTAGTCATGGACATCGTTCGTACAATAAACCTGCAATACACGACGTCTCTTTTGATTCATTACTACCTTATGTTAATCAACAGTTAGGTCTACATCATATTCGAACAAAACTTTACTCTGTCCCTTTGAAACTTTTAAATAGTCTTCTTGAAAAGGCCAAGGAACATCCAATTTTAGATTCCTCGTCACCTGAATATAGGCTCGATTCTGTGATTATGGATATTGCTTATCATAGGCTTTTTAAACCCGCACGTTTCACGGAAGAAAATGCAGCTAAAACAATCCGTCTTTTCCTTAAACTTCAATATGCCAATAAAGGAATTGACGCGGTTAATATAAGTAATATTCTCAGTCACAAAAGGGTCCAGTCTTGTATTCCGCCATATTTCAAGTTAAAGACTACACCTTGTATTTCCTACAAATATACATCGACCATTGCTTCTAAACTTTTCAATTACAAAAACACTTTACATGGCCTGGATATCGACTATCTGAAAAATAATCCCCCTTCGTGTTCATGTTC
>PRKT01000597.1:128041-209621 GCA_003671525.1 Saccostrea glomerata | reverse complement strand
AAAAAAAAAAAAAAAAAAAAAAAAAAAAAAAACACGCAACATTAGTTGAAAAATTCTTCCTCGTATTCATATGAAAAATGGAATGTGAAATATGCAAAGTCTGTTTTTCTATAAATGCTTTGAAAATAATATAGGATCACTGAGTGAAAAGCAATTTAAGTGTTAAATTACATTCCATTTTTTTAACTTCCTATACAATTAAAAAAGGAATGCGTATGCTTCATTTTTTTTACTTCATGTGTGCTTTTGTTTAATAGATTTTTTTTCTGTTTTTTTCTTAATTAAGCTAGGGTATTATTTATACAAATCGTATGATGATGACGTGCTTTTTTATGTGCTTTTTAACATCTTCATACCCCGTGGGGATCCGGGTTAGAATAGGTCCTCAGTACCCCCTTGCTTATCGTAAAAGGCGACTAAATGGGGCGGTCCTTCGGATGAGACCGTATAAACCGAGGCCCCGTGTCACAGCAGGTGTGGCACGATAAAGATCCCTCCCTGCTAAAAGGCCGTAAGTGCCGAGCATAGGCCTAAATTTGCAGCCCTTCACCGGCAATGGTGACGTCTCCATATCAGTGAAATATTCTGGAGAGGGACGTTAAACAGTGTTCAATCAATCAATAACATCTTCATTTAATGGTGAGATATATTTTATTTAAATTGTAATCTCTGACAAGCTAATTTAATATTTTTTGTTTTGTGTTGCACATAATCTCCAAAGAGTTGTATGACCATTTCCGCACATTCTATGCTTTGTTGTACATGTATAAATTAAGACAAAGTCGTAATATATTTTTTTGAAATAATTGTTAATACAAAAAACGCATAAAGATTAATGACTGAAGGTGTTCAATATATTTGAACAAGTATATTGTATCTTGAGCTTTCATTGTCCCTTAAACAGCAATGTTCTTTATACGCAGACAAGGTTATCTACATGTATCATGTGTGAATCAATACCCATCAGCTTAGAGGATTCTATACTAAGTATTTTATAGATGTCCCTTAAAACAAATTTACAACTAAGGTTGCATTCTGTGCGTTATATAAGATAAGTATAATTGACATACTTGGTAATGCATTTATTATTATTATTTTTCTTCAAATTGTCATCTTTTTTGAATTTGCTCCTTATATCAGTTTTGCTGCAATGCATTTTATGCATGCATTTGCACTATGTCATGTAATTTTATCAAATATATTTTAGATCAATTAATCATTTTCCCCTTTGAAATTTGAATTTTAAAATTTATGATAAATAAAAACCAGTTTTAAAGAAGAATCAGTCTTTACTAGCACGATAGAAATTTAAAAACATTCATATTGACTGCCTTGTTCTGACATCGAAATATAAAAATGTTTCCTCACTGCAACTGAACATAAAACGTTGAGATATGTAGCTTTTTAACAATTGGTTATTTTCATCGTAATAAACTATCTAATAAATATATTGTTTTTTTGAAATATTCGAGTGTTTCAAATGAGTATGGTATAAAACTTCAGAGAAATAGAAGATAAAAGTAACAATTAGTTTTGAGATTTCTATTTCAATATTTTATTACTAAAACCAAATTAAATACTGGCCTGTAGTCCTGGTGTTTTCATGTCTAGTCAGCCTTTCCCAACAAATTAGGAACAAAGCAAACTGCTAATATTGAAAAAAGATTCAAATCGGTCGGTGATAAATATTTGCAGACTACACAGATTCTTGTGTTTGAATTTATTGCCCACGATGAAACAGTGTTTTGTTTTAGAAGTTATTCGTCAGAAATTCAAATTCATTTTGAAAAAAAAATGGCTGAAAAAATAACTCTGTTAAGGAGATTTTTGACCTAATTTATTAAAAAAAAAATTAAACATAATATATTCATATAACAAAAACGTAACACTCGTACTTTTCAAGGAAATGATAATCTGGTAGTAACTTACAGCAATAAAGTATAGTGCTCCGGAGTGTTTAAAAATATCTTGGACAAACAACAATAATCACCAATGTTGTATCTTATTGTCGTATGTAAGTATACTAATACATGTTTACCTTACAAAGTCAATGAATATTATTTAGTATAAAGTCAACCACAGTGCTCTAAGTCACACAAATGTATTATCATAGGTACAATCAGGAAGTCAATTATTATCATTGATAGTGTCCACCTGTTCATAATTAAAATATAAACAGACTTATACGAATGAATAGGTTGAAAGAAAATAATCAACAATCGATGAATTAAGTTCAATTGAAAGAGAAATACAAAGAAATATATAAAAATAACTTTCACTGCCATAATTCGGAGAATATATAGAAGCTTTACAATTATAATATACTCACTGCTTTTCAAACATTGCAACGTATTGATCGGATTGTGTATTGCTATACTGAAAACTCCAATAATTACAAACAATATCATTATTATCTTCATTGCATTAAAAATATATAATTTATGTTCAAAAATGATTCTCTTCAGGGGAAAGAGAAAATAAACGAAGTATAAATAGAGGCAAAGAAAGATACAATAGAACCAGAAAACTGTTTGCCCTGCTTGATTTAAAATATTACAGCAGTAAATTTTAAGAAAAAATATTAAAAAAGATATTTTCTCCGAAAAACAGAGAAGTGATTTCTCTGCATATAAGCTACTTCGAGTGGAGGTATTTTCAATTCCTCCAAACAAAATAGAATTTACCCGAACACACAACTCCAACGTCAATCTATGCAACATAAAAACAGTCAATATATTGATATCCAGAACACTGTCAAAGATTGAAGGCTACACACAGAACAGAATTATGTTCCCATTTTACAAAACATATCCTTTCATTTCTAATATAAGCATTCCCTACTATAGCATAATTAAACCACATATTAAAAGAAATAAAAAGGAAAACCAAAGTCATAAGAAAACGTGTCTCTTTTTTGATAAAGCTCCTTGCTTTTTGACAACCTAATCAACCTTATAATTGTTCTCCGCTTTCAATTTCACTTTCGTTCATAGATAAAGAGAACATTCTGAAAGTGTCTAAAGGTAGATTTCCCTTATTACATCGTATGCGTGGACCTGCACCATGATGTACCAGAAATTCCACTGCATCAAGGCATTTCGGTACATTAGACATCCGTCCTTTAATGGAATACAATGGAGTATTTCCATAAACATCGGTGGAATTAAGACTCTTTCTGGGACTAACTAACAAATTAGTTGCTGCATGAATAAACTTAAAGGATGCAAAGAACGGTAGGGATTTCTTCAAGTTCTTAAACGTAGGAAATGTATAAATTTTCTATCACAAGATTGTTCAATGTTAGAACTCAGAAGAATTTCAATTACACTTTTACTATTGACAAAATGAAGCGGAGTCCTGTCCTTAATATTTTTTGAAATGGATTAGCACCAAAACTTATCAATATTTTTACAGCATTGACATCATCACATATTGCGGCTATATGAAGCAAAGAAAGACGTAAAGGATTTTCATTAAAATTTGCCAACATTTCCGTTCTTGATACCACTGTGTGTTTATAATGAAGTTGGTTGCGATATTTGTTTTGCTCTTTTCCGTTAAATATTTGAAGAATAATGTCCAAATCATTTTTATAGATAGCATTGCAGTTTGTAAAAAAATCTCTCCACAGAGAACTTTCAGATGAATCCTTATTTATGTCACTTAAAAACAAATCGATTTGGTCCTTTATTACCCATTTTGTACATATCTCGGATAAAGGCAATGTATGAATGAGCTCATTTTTCAATGTGCCTGAAAATAAAAGCATTTCAACGTTTTTTTTTACTCTTTTTTCCGGTTTCCCCACAGGATTTTTGTTGTTCGGTTTGAAACACTTTGTGGCATATTATATTGACAAGGCTTTGGCAATGGAGTGTTTTCATCACAAGATTGTTCAATGTTAGAACTCAGAAGAATTTCAATTACACTTTTACTATTGACAAAATGAAGCGGAGTCCTGTCCTTAATATTTTTTGAAATGGATTAGCACCAAAACTTATCAATATTTTTACAGCATTGACATCATCACATATTGCGGCTATATGAAGCAAAGAAAGACGTAAAGGATTTTCATTAAAATTTGCCAACATTTCCGTTCTTGATACCACTGTGTGTTTATAATGAAGTTGGTTGCGATATTTGTTTTGCTCTTTTCCGTTAAATATTTGAAGAATAATGTCCAAATCATTTTTATAGATAGCATTGCAGTTTGTAACAAAATCTCTCCACAGAGAACTTTCAGATGAATCCTTATTTATGTCACTTAAAAACAAATCGATTTGGTCCTTTATTACCCATTTTGTACATATCTCGGATAAAGGCAATGTATGAATGAGCTCATTTTTCAATGTGCCTGAAAATAAAAGCATTTCAACGTTTTTTTTACTCTTTTTTCCGGTTTCCCCACAGGATTTTTGTTGTTCGGTTTGAAACACTTTGTGGCATATTATATTGACACGGCTTTGGCAATGGAGTGTTTTCATCATGTGCATTATGTGAGAAATTTTCTACATTGTTGCATTTTGAATTAACCCGTAGGTCTAATCTACATTCTGTTGTTCATAATTTAGATAATTATGCTTGTTCATTCGAATGCATGGAGTGTATGAGGCTATTCGAAGGTTTGTGGTTAGATTAAAGTGCCCCTTTAGCTTTGAAAAAACTGAAGGCCAACTCATTGTTTGACATTTTTAGGTTTGGGAATTGATACTCTTTCCATGACTTTCTTTGCACCGTAGGAAAAAAGTTAAAGAGCTTACAGAAAAATATTAAGCAGTTTTGGAATCAAAAAGTTACCTTAAATAAATGCAGTAATTAGCAGGAGGACTTGCTTTTGTAGCCAAAGCACTGTCAGCTGGTAGGGTTTTTTGTACTAGGATTTATGGTTCCTTTGCAGGGGTTCAGAAATTATATCATTTTGAAAGGATTACATCCGAGATAAGGTCTGACTTGTTAATGTGAGTTTAGTTTCTAAATCAGTTAAATGATATTGCTCCGATCCCAGGTCTTATTTGGCACTTCATTTTTATTTAGAAAGTTCAGGTTACTTTGGTTATGGTGAAATTTTTGGTAGGCATTGGTGCTGTCTCCAATGGTTTACTTCTTGGGATGAAGAAATAAACATGGATATTTCTTTATTAGAACTCATTCCAATAGTGTTAGAAATTATAATTTTGGCCACAATTTTTCGTGATAAGAAGCTCCTTCTTCATATTAATATTTCAGTTTAAGTCTACATTATTTATAAAAAAATTTCCAAAAAAGAAAGTGATGACTTTAGTTAGGATGTTGGTTTAGCATACATTTGTACTTTAAAGTCTGATATTTAAATAAGGGTCAAGATCATTCAAGCTGTAAAAAATGTAATTGAAAAATGCCATTTCTCGGTTTCAGTGGTCCTGGATTTGCAATTGGCTCATTGGGCAGATCCATATTTATTTATTGTTACTATAGTAACTTGACTGTTATTCAGCAACTATAGACAGCTTCCTGCAGGCCAGTGATTCTCAAAACACAAATAGAATGTACAACTGTTAATAAAAAAAATCATGGTCTTACAACAATCTTTTGTAATTTTATGAGTACCAATTGCACCCCCTTCATAGCAGACTTATTTGTAATCATATAGAGTTAAATTTGTCCAACGTCTTCTACCAGAAAAGAGGAAAACACTCTCTGTGGCCCTCTTTTCTACATTTAGATATATCGACGATGTATTGATAATGCATATTTCCATTTTTATTCCGATACAACATATCCCTGTTAGTTTGAAAAAAAACCCACAGATTTTGACACATCTGTTTTATAATAAGGGATTTGTACCTGAGAAAGTCGTTAAAGATCATTTTACAACCAAGCTTTATAACAAAAATAACAGAAATGACTCTCAACTTTTCAATTTTCAACTTTATTTACTTGTGCAGCAATATACCTTCATCACCTGCATAAGAAGTTATCCTCTAAGTTAATTCGATATGCAATGGCATTCTATACTTATGAACAATTTTTTTAACAATACATATTACGGACAAACAAGTTGGTGAAACATAAATATCAACTTCTCGTATAACGTCATCATTCCGTTAGTTCTCGATTTAATAAAGTTGTCAGTAAAATTCAATTAAAAATTAAATAAAAAAGCTGACTGCTTTTTTTCATACTATTGTTGGGTCATTCTAAACACACTAAATTGTAGATAGAAATGTAGATTTTATCGCTATTTCCCGAGCATGACAAGGAGCGCATAGCGGGTGTGACCGGTCGGCAAGGGATGTTCACTCCTCAATGGCTCTTGATCCCACCTCTGATTTTTAAGAGGTCCGTTTCTAACAAAGAAAATCTATAGCTAGTTTACTATAATTAACTATAATAAATCAAAAATTGCACTATCGTAAATTAAAATATTTTTCACTATGAATTTCAAATTGATATATCTCATTTTAAAAATCGTCCTTCTCTGAATACGTCACTGAAACGTTATTTAACATAATTATATTAAGTCTCTTAAACTTCAAAAAAAGTTCTTAAGTAAAGTTTCATAGTAAATCAAAGTATCAATGTAATCACTATAGTTAACTTCAGTAAAATAGTAAACTTTGGTAAATTTTTGTTAAGGGTATTATGCTACTCCTATTTGCATTCTTTTTGTATTGTAGACTTTTGAGTTTGAATAGTGTTCATTATCTCAATATAATTATAGTCGAACACTTATGAAAGAAATATAGAATTTATTTCCTTAATCCAGCACGTAAGAAAGAGCGGAATCGGGCCTGTCCTTTTTTTCAAACACACTTATTACTATTGAAAATGCTTTTTGATGCGCAAATACTTCCTAAATTTATTGTAGCATAATTCAAAAATGGTAACCTAGCCTTGAATGGAAGACAAATGCAATGAAATATGAAGAATGCATTACCAAGACAAGAATGTATATATACAAAATGCATATTTAATTTTCAAATCATTTAAGCAATAAATAATTATTTTGAATTATAATGCGACTTTTATTTGTAAGCAATAAGCCTGGAAGCTATTTAAATAACCTAAATATATGTAATTCTGCATTTAGTTGTCGACAATGATAAAATGTAATAACATGCTTGTAAGATACATGTATTAGCTTCATTCAGTTATAATTACTTAGAACTACAGTATATTAATGAAGTTGTAGCATGGTTTTAGATATGCAAAAGGTTCTTAAAACAAAGGGATGTAACAAATATTAAGTATATATACTAATTTTAATAGCTATCCTACTCATACAGTATGTTTGTTTATTACTTAAAGACCATGCATTCGTATTTAAGCAACATAAAAACATTTATTTAATAATATAATATTACAAACAAATTGAAGTAAGGAAGAGTAGTGTTAAATAAAAGAACAGTACAATTTTACCAAAAACATGTCAATATTGCTTTAACAAGTGAAGACATCATAATATGCATCATTGAGTATACATTTATGTTGGACGACACATATATATCTTGTCATTGAAAAATTGCACTCAATATATGCCTTCGACAATTCATAAGTAAATGTGATTTTGCAGTTTGGAACAATGCACTACGAAACATGACTACACAAAAATATTACAATTCGTACACACATACAATTGTAGAAAACGTTCACGGCAGCCTATTGGTAGAGCGTTCGTTTCGTGATCGGGAAGTCCGGGTTCGATTCTCGTTCCCGGCGCCGCGTCAAACCTAAGCCGTAAAAATAGGTAGTGACTGTTCCTTTGCCAAGCGCTCGAAATCAGATGTGAAAGACACGGTTCTTTTGGATATGACCTTAAAAACATAGGTCCCGTGTCACGGTAGGCGCTGGCACGATAAAGAAACCTCACTGCTCAAAGGCCCTGAGTGCCGAGTATAGGTCTAAATTAAAAGCCCTTCACCAGCAAACGGTGACGTCTCGATATGATTGAAAAATTCTCGAGAAGGACGTTAAACAATATACAATCAGTCGATCAATCAACAATTGTTGAAAAATTTGAAAAAAAAAATTACATTAGAAAAAATGTGTTTTATAAGGAGTAAATGATATTTTATAATGCTTTATAATTCCTTGATCAGTATGTACTGGTCCCTGCTGACAAAACAGGCAACAACATTGCCTTTGTTTTTAAGGCAATATCAATAGGAATTGTACTTATGTAAACGTTCCTCCAACTCACTTTGTTGATTTTATAATGCATTGTGTATGAAATGTTTCCTAACAGAGAAAACTTAGATTTCTTAATAGATGACATACGAAATCAAAACATAAGGTAATTAATTTTCCTTTTGCCTTACTACAATGTAAATACATGTATATCTATTATAAATTAAAATACTAGGCATTCGTAGCAAAGCACAATCGAAAAATGCACGTTACATATAACAATCTTTAACTGCTTTTCTCATTTAGTGAATGGTGTATTCAAAGAATGACTTATCATGAACAGAGCAACATGCTTATCTTTCGATATTTGACAAACTGTTATTAATATTGGTGAGCAGGCATAAATATTATTCCAGTGAAATATCGCATAAATACCTCATGATGGGCACAGATATTACATCAAATATGACAAATGATAGCAGCATTCTGTCCACTATAAGCATATAAGCAGTTCCATACCAATGGGAGGGTTGAAAGAAAATGATCAACAATTGATGTATCAGCCTTCTATGAATTAGTAATAAAAAGTGAAGGAAAAAATACACTTCATCAACAAAATCATCAAAATATAAATGACCATATACATGTACATAAGATCAAATATTTTATCGACGCTTATCGAAAACGAAATTGGTGTGTTTTAGATTGTCCACTACTATACGGAAAATAAAAGCTATAGGAAATATAATCATAATTGCCTTAATTACATTAAAGATAAGTAGCTTATATTTACAAATTGATTTTTTGAGAGGAAACGGGTAGTAAATAAGGTATAGACATAAGCAAAGAAATATACAATAGTAATTGAAAATTGTTTGACCCGTTTGATTCGAAATTATTTGACGGGGTATTCTCAGACCGACCATTTCAAGACTTGTTTTTTCTAAAAAATATAGGAGTGATTTTTCAATATACAACCCATTTCGCACAGATGTGCTTTCCATTACTC
This sequence comes from Saccostrea glomerata, assembly GCA_003671525.1. NCBI lineage: Eukaryota > Metazoa > Mollusca > Bivalvia > Ostreida > Ostreidae > Saccostrea > Saccostrea glomerata. The sequence goes on along the minus strand of PRKT01000597.1, from coordinate 200,506 downwards.
CAAAAATGATACATTTTGCTCCGTCACAGAGGATCAGGGTCCATCTAATCAAGAAAATAACAGAAAACTCGTTTATATAATCCAAGCAGCGAAAGTGAAAATTTTGAGAATTTCTCAAAGCTATAGGCTCTTCTTGCACCACAGATTGTACATGTACCTTTAAGCAATCGTTGAAAACTATACTCAAATAAAACCACAACATAATTGGAATAAAAAGTAAAAGCAACGTAAATAAAAAACAAATCTCCTTTTTGATGAATTTCCTTGTTTTGGAGCATCCTAACATATTTTCTCCTTTCTCCAATTCACGCTCATCTAAAGATAGAGAGAGGGTTTTAAAATGGTCGAGTGGTAGAAATCCCCTTTCACATCGTATCCGCGGATCCCCACCGTGCTGTATCAGTGATTCCATAGCATCAAGACATTTCGAAACATTTGTAATCCTGATTACCATAGAATGCAATGGAGTATTTCCATTAATATCAATACAATTTACGCCACTCCTAGGGCTTACTGAAAGTCTAGTAGCCGCAGGGATAAATTTAAAAGACACAAGAAAAAGTAAATATCTCTTTAACTGGTGAAACATTGACATTTTCCCCTCATGAAGTTGTTCGGAATTAGTACTCAGAAGCGTTTCAATCATATTTCTACTACTGGTTAAGTGAAACGATGTTCTCTCCATGAAGTCTCTTTGGAATGGGTTAGCACCAAAATTTATCAGAATTTTTGCAGCATTTACGGAATCACATAATGCTGCTATATGAAGCAAAGAAAGACGCAGATCATTTCCATTAAAATTTGCCAAAAGATGTGTTCTGGATACAATTTTGTGCCTACCATGAAGTCTCGTGCGATAAAAATTCTTCCCACTTTCTTTGAATACCTTTTGTATAACTTGAATGTCATTTTTGTGAATTGCTTCACAGATTTCAACAAAATCTTTCCACAAAGAACTTCCCGAAGTGACCTCTTTTATATGATTTAAAAACAAATTCAAGGACTCATTTATTAATCCCTTTTTGTGAAATAAGCCGCAACAAGGAAATCCAATAACAAGATCATTTCTTCCTCTGCCTGAATCTAAAAGCATCTGAACAATATTTGAATTCTTATTCAGCAAGGCTTCTTGAAAACATACACTTCTGTTTAAGTACAAGTCAAAATGAAGAACTTGATCATAAACTGCTGCGCCATAGCGCAACAAAACAGACACAGCTTGTTCATTATTTCTTAGCACTGCAATGATAAGTGGCGTTCTTTGCTGAAGATCAAAACAATTGGCATCGCTTCCTTTGTTTAATAGCAAGTCTAACATTTCAATTTTACCAAACCAGGTTGCTACAAAGCAGGCAGTCCAACCAAGAACTTCATCTGTCTGCTCAATATCAGCACCTTTTTCTAATAACAAATTAGCAATATCACAATTATTTGTTTTTGCAACTTTGCACAACAAGGGTATGCCATAACGATCGATTGATTTAATATTTCCGCCTTGAGAAAGCAGAAGTTTAATGATATCTAAATTTTCCCCTAAAACAGCCAAATGTAAAAGATCAGTTACCACTGAAAATTGTTCATACAATTGTGTGAAGATATTCTTTGGACTTTGACAAATGTGAGAAAATAGAAAATAGCATCCTGTGGCAACTAACCACTCAATAAATGTACTCTTTCTTCTTTGTAAGACCTCTAGCATGGCAAGTCTGTTTGTATTTGTAATATTAGCGGAATCATTTCCCACCTGTTGCATTTTTCTTGGTAAAGTGTCTGAACAAAGTAATTGTTTCAATTTGTTTAAAGAAACTTTGCTTTCCTGGAGGAAGGTTAGAAAGTAAGTCACAAATTCCCTGTTATGAAGTGGATCACTCAGAAGAACATCTCGAAAATTTTCGTCCATTATCTCTGCCAATATTCTCTTTGAAAATGCCTTATACAAAGAACGCTTTATAATTAAAACATTTTCATCGTCCTTTTCACATTGATGAATTCGAACCCTTTCCATTATAAATTCGCGCTTACAACAACTAAGCATAATTTCTGGATAGCATGAAGCAAAGTGGCAGGCAATTGATTCTTCCAGTCTATCATGGATGAACATGAACGGGTTGTCTGATCGGACAAATGAACCCGAGACTGATAGAAGTTGCTTGTAAAGACGCTTTCTTGGAATTGATTCTGATACATCGCATGCCCGTAAAATTTGGAAAAAATCATCTTTCCTTTGCAAGTCACAAGTGATATCATATATTTGCTTTAATGTTTCATTTACAAATATCACGTTTAACACCAAAGCACAATATACCTCATTATTTTTCTTTTGTAGGCGGTCTAATTCTTCTCGAAAAATGATAGATGGATTGTCAAAAAACTTAGCTTTCTTTTTGAAAAATTCAGAATTCGAGAAAAACATTTCACATAACAAAGGAAATGCATAATCACAACGACAGATCATCTCTGTATCCTCTGTACCAATGTCACCCTGTCTGTTTCGCTCCAACATGTATTTTCTAAACATTCCTTTTCTTTCATAAAGGCATAGTGCAAAATCAGTAGAACCAAGGTCCACAATAGTTGAGTTGAAAACCGTCGAAATAGAAAGTTCACCAATTTCCTTTTGTAAGTTTCTTCGCAAAGTACATATCATTTTTGCGTCGTTACCCTTAAATATTAATTCAAGCCGATTATTTATTTTTTTCCCATAATTCTAGAGCGATATTATCTACTTTGTATTTACCAATGATATCATCGATAATAAAAAGTTGCTTTCGACTACTGAATATTTGAAAGAGAATATCGTTAGCAGAGCTGACAGGAATGATTTCATATCCTTCTTCCTCAAGTAGGAGGGATACATATTTCATTGTTGCTGTTTTTCCCGTACCAGAATTTCCTACAATCATAACACAGTTTTTTGTTTTGATTTTTTCCAATACTTCCTTCGTCCCCCTGGTTTTATAAAACACCTTTGCCTCATTCAAGATCAAAGTTCAAGATCGATCATGATACACCCTCAGATCATTAGCAATCTTTGTCTAAAATAGAAACTCCTAACATCCAAACTTTTTTCTCCGTTAGAGAGATACTGCATGAACACAACTGATTTTTTTCGCGTAATATTGCTATCGGACATCGGTTTTTACAGTCTCATCTAAAGGGCTAGTTTTGATTAGAACCCCCGACGTAAGGATTAACTCCTTACTTCGCGACCCTAGAGCAAACGCTCTTACATTTTGTACCACCTATAGCGAGTTGTCTAGTACGCACTTTATGGACAAACGTCTATTTCCTAACAAAATAAATGGTTTATAAATAAGGTCATATTTTTTTTAAAACAATGTTCTGATCGTTTGAACTTACCTCTAAAGTTACGATGAAATTGTATCTCGTTTTTCAATTCCCGGACTTCCTGTTGAATCCTGCATAATAGCTCCTCCTTATTTGAGCCTTCCAAATCAAACGTTTCGATATCCCGAACGATGTCGTCAGTTTCTCCATTGCTTATTTCACTCAAAGCCTTTAATGGAATAAAAGCCAAGGCATATGAAACAATCAATAATACTGAGGCCCAGTACCTCATCTTAAACAAATATTTACAATATGTAGCTAAAGTGTTCTTTAATTAATATACAATCACCTCACATAAGAAGTCATGGGTCATTTTGGCCTTGCTGTTCAGAGATGAAAATTACAACAAAAGAAAAGAATTTGAAAAATTCAATTTATATAATCATGAAGTATGAGCCTGATTCTCTACAAAAGTGAAAACAGATACGCTGTCGCTGTTCTAACAAATGCTACTATGATTAAAAATATATCTTAAGAAAAAAATATCTTACCACTTTTAGGGAAGACCATATCTTGTGATAAGAATTATTATTAATTCGACTTTTTGATGGATGAGATAACTTGTTCCTGTATATTTTGATTCTGGTAAAATTTGCTCCTAGGGAGTTGTCTCTGTCAGGGGGGAGTCTATCCCACCCGGTAGTTGGTTCCTGCACAAGCTTTAGGTTTCGTAAGAGGCATATCATCAAGGTAGTGTCAAAGTCGTTGGAGGAAGTCGCTAAAAAAGAATCCGAAACATAAAGGTTAAGTTCCTTAAGCTATTCAATGAGAAGGGCGCATGAAAGTTTTTTGATAAAGTTTTTTTTTAAAAATCGTCCAATTGAATTTGGGAAGAAGTCTCCGACAGAGAGTAGAAAAATTTTATCTGCTCAGATAAGCTAAAAAGTCAAATGAATAATCAAACAGTCAATGTACCTACGAGAAGGAGGAGTATATATGCACCTCCAGTCGATCGGTCAAACTCGGTTTGAGTCCCAGGTATTGATAAGGAAAACGGAACACATGATTGTAATTTGTTGTCAAAATAGTTAAAGAGAACAAAAAAGCAATCGACTTACAATCATCTTTTAAAAAACGATTTAATATTGCAAATCATAATAATAATTATTATTATAATATTTACTATATACATGGATGCACCGTTTTTAAAATTCGCGCGAGGCTGCCTATATGTTGCATTAGAGTACTTATTTTTAAAGGTGGTTTATAATTCCATATTTAAATGACCATTTACATGATATGAAATTTACAATTTAATATACAATAATCGATAGTTATGATATAAAAACAATATTGTCTTTATTTTGTTTGACAATGTTTCCTTGAGGACCCTCTCGAGAATTTTTCAATCATAAAGAATCACCACCATTGGCCCCTGGACTTTGCGTTTACGGACATTGAGCAATTAGATATATTTTTGTGCCAACACCTACTGCTTACGCCTTATGCTGCTCTATGTGTACCATTGGGACTCGAACTTGCGACTGAAGGATTAGCTCTTAACTCTGAGACTCAAGAGCAGATGCTCTAACCATTGCAACAAAAAGGAGACTGATCTTTTTTTGAGAATGTCTTAATTTTATTTTGCGAAATATATGCTTAATTATTGACAAGTCATCCTTTTTATTCATTCTTTTTATCAATGTGAAAATAAGATTTGTGAAGGTTTGGAAAAAAATGTATTATTTTCACTGCATCTTAGCTCTGCACGTCTGAAAGTCCTCTTACATTTGCTGCTGACAATTTAAACTTATGGAACAGTTTTCAATATACAAAAAATTGATAATGTTGATTGCAGTTTTTCCACCCGATTTCTCATCAAAAGAAATTTAGTGAGGTATCATTTTTTTTTTTACATGTAAATTCTTATTTACATATTTAGGTTGAATATTAAAAAAAATAATTAATAAACGAAAACTTGAACAACAATCTCTTTCGTTCTGGGATAAATAGAAAATTATTTTAATCTCAAACCTGTCTTCTTCGAAGTCGGTACTGTAATTACTGCTGGTATACTGAAACCCGGAACACCTTGTAAAATTCCTTGCTGGTGTACATTGATGACCTTTTTACTAATAAGATTTTGAATGACACTGACATTACTGTTAAGAATTCTAGCAAGGTCAGCTCGAGGAATAATAACATCAAAACGTTTCCTAACTGCTGCCGGGGCAACGTGTTTGATCAATACATCCAGGATCCAAAAATGTCTTTCTTCTTTAGAAAATCTGTAGTTTTTCTTCTCCATGGTGCTTCTAGATTTTTTATAAAAATTGAAAAAAAAATCTTTATAATGCTTGCACTGCACTCATTGCTACTATGATCGATCGATATTCATACGGTAGATACTGGGTTATGTTATCAATGGGGGATTTAAAGATTTAGATTTGGTGTTCAAGGGCACACACATATTAACTTCACAATAGGAAAATATTATAAAAAAAATTTTAAAATCTAAGAGGGAAAGAGAGTTACTTACAATGCAATGTTCATTTGTCACCGTTATAGATACACTATTTCTAAAAATATATCTTCAATATCTAAATACATCCATACCCTGCACTTATTTCATATAACTCTTTTTAAATTTATTTAAACAAAGAATTTCCCTTTTTAAAATTATATATCCTTTTATCTAGTACATGACACCTAAATACAACCTTAAAAGGTAATGTTATTTATTACCTTATTCTCTTTCAATTACTTCCTATCAAATAGAATATTGCCACGTCTACACGCCATTGCAGCACAAGACATTTAATAATATCACAAAGTTTAAAGTCCACATACTAAATAAAAAAACCATGCTGCATAGATATCCGGAATACTTAATATACCGTATAAAAATGTATTGTTCTATAAGATTTCAAAAATGTTTTTCTATAAAAATTATATAATTCATCATTTATTGATAAAACACCACAATCACGTATCTCACTTTATTGAATCTATAAATCAATAGTCTCCCCCACTGACTTATCAATCTTTTTTTTAATAACAAAAATTACTCAATTCACATTGCAAAGGTGTATTTTAGGTGTGAAAAAAAATTACAAAATTTTTTTCCCCCTTCCTGTCGAGATCACTGATTTCAAGCCTTTTTAAATTTGATATCTATAAATTATACTTGATAGCTATATAGTCAGAAATAGAAAGATATACTCGTGCACATAGTGAGTGAATATTTCTCATGTCGGCATCATCCCGGAAAAAAAAATAATATAGCTAGGGAAGAATTTGCTGGAATATCAATCGTATTTCAGTTGTATTTCTTGATTCACTAAAACTGTAATTGTTGAGTGATGAAAAAGAAATGTTCGTTACGGGATCTCCTTAAAAACCTTTCAGAAAATTTTTCATAACAATTTTCTAAATTGTTGAAAAATTTTTATAGCGAATCTTATCCATGATAAATTGTCGAATTTGTAATGACAAATTAAATATGTTAGAGTACTTATTTAAAATTGATTTAATTAGTATAAAGGAGTTGAAAATCTTGATTTCACTGATGTTTTATTTGTTTCAATGAATTCTAAACTTTGTTATGAAATTGACTTCGATTATCAATTGCATTCATAAGGACATAGCTATATATAGTTTACATAAAAATATAACAGCTCAAATTATTATCATAATGAATTCAAAGAAAGAATGATATGGAGATAGGGAACATTATTTAATCTCGAAGTCCGTAAAACAATACAAATTATGAGCAGAGCAAATACGGAACTCCGAAACATTAGAGGTGGGATCAGGTGCTATTTATTCGTTACATTATTCGTTATATCAAATTTAGAAATATATGTTTTAAATGTCAAAAATGGTTTCCTTAGAATAGTTAAAATATCATTTACAGCTAGCTCTTGGTGGCGTCACTTGTTTTTTAAAAGTTGATTAAATACCTTTATAAAAGCTAAATAAAAATAAAAGATATCCGCTCTATTTGTCATGCCTGTTCAATAATTGTACAGTCAATTAATCTCAATATCGTGTATTTGTATTTTATGCAGACAGGGATTTATCAGCCTTTTTTGGGAAACGCCGTTATTTGGAAATTGGGAAAAAGTCATTGGCGTTCTGATGAAATTGGGGGAAATAAACATGTTGCTTAAACCATGTTTTGACTATTCAGGTTCAATTTATTTAACATATCAGCTGAAATTTGGGTTACAAAACAGTCAATTAAATATCATCCAACTTCATCATACAAGATCAATTTTCAAAAATATCATCCAACTTCATCATACAAGATCAATTTTCAAATAAAAGACTAATAAAAGTAAACCTGAATTCAATGAGAATTAATTTTATAGAACTTAGGGTAGTACATGTATATTTGTTATGTCTTGAGATTCCAATTAGGGTCTTGGGAAATATAAACCTCCAGCAAAATATTACAGTAACTATACTAAATACACATTTTCGTGTATTGCAGGTTTATTGTACGAACGATGTCCATGACTACGCTTACGTCTCTGAGTATTGTTAAAAAGTCCCATCACATTTATATTATTACACTGCGGGCTTGAAAGATTTCCAACACTATCGACATTGTCATTACATCCATAGGGAAAGGCAACAACAAAGAAAAATCAATCAATATTTTTATATAATAAAAAATAATGAGCACCTTTGTATATTGCTGCTGTAGCCCTTTGCTTGAAAAAATTCGGGCGAATAAAGCAAATAGCTATAGATCAAAGCATTGTAAAAACCTTCGCCGACGATTTTTTATTGCTTACTTCGGGTTTTCGTCTTGTATTTTATACTTTTCCAAACTTTAGAATTGGTATTTAATAATTAATCATACATTTGACTTCAATTCCTAGTAACTTACGTACCTATCAACAGTAACAAATTGCTGTTTGTAGTTACATACCTGACCTCTAAATAGAATTCTTTTAAATAGACAATATAGATACTTTTCAGGAATGTTAAAAGGTAAATTACGTATTTAAAAAAGAGACTATTCTTTTTCTAAAAGCCAAAGAAAGCTAAAACTACCTGCAAAAAATACCTAAAATAGCGACAAAAAATCGTTGGTGTAAATCGAAGGTTTTTTTTTTTTTTACAACACTTGGATCTGTAACTCTCTGCTTTATCTGTCCGATTTTTAAAGTAAAGAGCCACAGTCCTGCAGCTACTTTATATAAAACTTATAAAAAGTATATTAAGGGGTATGGGAATTTGAGTGAATTAATCAATCTTATTAATAGCTGGTAATTTGTTTTCGAAAGAAAATGCAAGCAATTAATATTTGTTCAAACATTGCTGTGACGTCATGTCTTTGTTCTTGCAGTCTAAAAAATTACCTGTAGCCGTCCGATAATAATAAATACCAGTCTGATAATATATTATCGGACGGCAATGATAACAAAATCGGACGGTATTTAAAAAAACAAAAAGAAGAGTGAATTTGAGGTTAAATATGTCCAGAAACCCCCAATAAAAATGTTAGGAAAAAATTCAGGGAAAGCAAACGCAAGGAATTTATGTTGCTACAAAATAGCAAATCCATGAAAAAAATCCGAGTTAAAGTATTCCACAACATTAATACTTTCCACTCTTTAAAAGAATGTTTGATACAGCACTTTGACTAAGCGAATTTAAGGTCAAGATCTAGTAAATGAAAGGTGCCTACAGATTTATGAAACTTGAGAAATAAATCCCTTTATTGATGCTTTACAACTTTAGCTTGGTCAAATAAGGTGTTTCAGGGCATAATTTGCAGATAAACAAGATGAAAAACTATATTTTAAACTGTCATTTTCAATGAAAAATTATGAAAACCAGTCATGAATATGGGAGTTTTTCTCATATTCGACATAGGAAATGTATCAGATTGCCTACAGTCTCTCAGAAAACGGTTATTAGTATGTTCATGACCTCTTCTTTAAATTAACATCAAATTTAATATAGGTATCCGGTTTACTCTTGGTCAAATAAGGTGTTTCAGGGCATAATTTGCAGATAAACAAGATGAAAAACTATATTTTAAACTGTCATTTTCAATGAAAAATTATGAAAACCAGTCATGAATATGGGAGTTTTTCTCATATTCGACATAGGAAATGTATCAGATTGCCTACAGTCTCTCAGAAAACGGTAATTAGTATGTTCATGAGCTCTTCTTTAAATTAACATCAACTTTAATATAGGTATCCGGTTTACTTTTCATATGATTTCAAATAGATTGTCATGAAAATACCCTATTTTCTACATAATTTTGCTTAAGCCGTAAAGTACGGGGAAAAAAAAAGTTGAAATTGATTATGACGTCATAATAGATCTAGCACCAAAAAAGAAGTCTCAAGCTATTTACTAGATCTTGACCTTAAAATCCTTTTATGAAAAAGAGTCTGCAAGTCTTCTTATTTTATGTTCGTTCCCCGATGGCGACACTTTTAAAACTTGAGAATATTTCCATTATCTAAACTAAAACTTCAGGGTAAAAATTCGCATTTTTACTTTCCATGGTGATGGTTATAATATCACCCAAAATTACGTCAGTATCAATGTCAATTTATGCACATCATAAAAAAATGTTCCCCAAAAAACTCTTTCACCACCGGACCCCTGTCCTGCTAAACTAAACGACTGACATTGAATGAATGAAATGTAACAAGAGTTCACTCACTTGTTTACTATCTCATCTCTTTTATATACTTATCAGACGGGTAGAAAACAATGGATGCCTAAACTCCCATTGTGTTATTATCGGACTCCTCCAGGTAACTTTTGGACATTTAAATGGCAATGTTTTAAGTAAGATATATGCCTTCAACATTTTATTTTTATCAATTTTAAATTTATATGACAAACAATATCTACGGTTAAAAATATTCCATCTAGTTTAAACGTAGATGTTCTGAATCCTATTCTCTTTGAAAAGATGCAGACATGAAATTTTAATAACATATTTTTCAAAGAGAAATGTACTTGTTGCCGAACAAAATATATCATTTAAAAAAAAATTATATATTTTTATTATTATATTTTATTATTTGATTTATAAATGAAGGATATGGAGATAACGAACAGTATTCAATCTCAAAGTCCATTAACAATGTACAAAATAAGAGCAAAGCAAACACGGACCTCCGAAACATCAGAGGTGGGATCAGGTGCCATGTATGAGTGAGCATCCCCTGCCGACCGGTATGTAAGGTTTTTCAAGTAAAGCGTTCACCTAAAACACTTTAACATGACACGCCTTGTGGAATGGTCAAGCCCAACGGACGCCCCTATAATCATGCAGATAAATAATCTCGATATCAAAAGCATTGAAACACGGATGATATAAACCATTTAGTAAAACAAAAAGAAAGACAACCGATATGTTGTATTTGTAAACATGGGCTTAAGTTTAAACCTAGATTTGAACTAAGATTGGAGAAAGCAATTCAAAATCATTAGCCTTTTTTCGGTTATAAATTCATCGTACTCAGTACATTTCTTTATACCGAAGCCAGTGAGAAACATAAACATCATACAGTAGAATTTTATTTTATGGGAAAGGGCCTTTGACCAAAAAATTCATTCTGTTCGTAGTTTATAAGGACAATTTGTCCTTGAAATTTTAAGCTAATCGAAACTAACCCAATCTATTTAAGTTAAAGGAACTAGATCAGCTTTTAACTTCTGACTTTATGGCATATTTTTTTTGAAGTTTCTTCTCTATTTCTGCTTGTTTGTCTCTCTCTTTTTCTCTTATTCGATCATGTGTTTTTTAAAGATAAGTTCCTCATCTCCAGAGTTCTGTTTGCATTCTAAAAAGATGATATTTTTCCGAAAAAAAATGAAAAAAAGTATATTTGAAAATCTTTATTAGTCATATTAATTAAACATACAATGTAATCAGGCTCAAAACATATAACAGAATAAAAAATATTTCAATTTTTTGATGAAGCAAAAGATATTTATTTTACTTATCGATATGTTAGAACTATTTATGTTTGTAACAATTTCTTTCTTTTACATTCTCTGAAAACAAAACACAAGGTAAGAAATATTATCTGAAAACCAATGGCTACATATAAACTTATTGAAAAATTATCCACGACACCAGAAATTATATTGGATGATAAAGTAAGGGGAATAGAAGTGGCGTAAAACAAAACAAAGTAAAGTATATATACCACTTTCCTCGACAAAATATGACAGAACGACCAAGAATGACAGAAAAATATATTTGCAATAACACCAATTAATAGACTCGATACGAAACTAGGTTTCTTTGTGCAGTTTTCATAGAAAATGTGATTTTGTTTAAGTTTTCGAAAACAAAGAGTGGTTAAGATTATAAGAATGACAAGATGACCTATGAAAACATATAAAGCCGGCTTCCACCCAACAACAGATGCAAATATACCAAACATAACTATTCGAATGAAAATTTCAATACTTCTTTCAAACAACAGAGCAAGTGAATAAGCAATTTTTCGCCAAAAAGATACACAATTATTTTTGTGCGATTTTGTAAGAGTTCTTTTGGTATGTTCCAGTCTTCGGTCCTCGTCTTTATTAAGGTACTTCGTGGCAAAAAATACACTTAGAAGGGAGGACACGAAATTAATGACTAGAGAAATATCCTGTGTGTTGTACAAATCTGTAAAAGAAAAATCAAATTCCTCATGTAGTATAGTAGATAGTCGTGTTTTTTATGGGGAATAATACATGCACATTGCCATTTGATTTGATATTGCCGTTTACATATTATCTCGAAGAATTTATAATATCAAAAAGAGCAACTTCCGACTATGTACAGAGAGAATTTTTTTTATAATCATTAATTAATCTTGGGTATTTGCCAGCTTTTACAATACATGTATTAATCTTAACGAGGCCCGATCTAGTTGAAAATTACGAAAACGGAATGATAAAAAATTTAAATTCTTGGAAATTTACTTGTATGTTTTATGCTTAGAAAAATTAAAATGAAATTTTGTTACCTTGCCTTTATTGTAGTGAATTGGGGGCACAGTCAAGATATAGACCATTTTTTGTGTTTATATGCACGATAACATAATAAAACTACTTAGGGTAGTATATTTGTTGAGTCTTTAGATTCCGTTTTGGGTCTTGGGAAATATAAACCTCCAGCAAAACATTATAGTAACTATACTAAATACACATTTTCTATCTAAAATAATGCCTGTAGTTCTTACCATTCACTCGTAGATCAATTTAGCAAGTGAGAAAGAGTTAATAAACCTATAGAATTACTCAATATCACTACTTCAGAAAAAAATGAGGAAATTCAGATTAAAAGTTGGCGAAGTTTTTAAAAATGTGTTACAACTGTAGCTTTACTAAATGAGTTATACTGAGGAAAATAACAGGGTATCTGACAAGTTTACTTTGTGTTTTTTCCAAAATAATTTAATAAAAAAAAGCATTATTATGCAACTGAGAAAAAAGACTGCCAAATTGGGGAAAATTTAACTCATTTTCAATTGGGAATGGGGCCGAATTTCGGCCCCTGAGAAGGTACTGATAAATCCCTGAATTCATCTTAATACTATTTCATGATTTCTTAAAGTATTCGAAGTCAAAAGCGGTGGTATCGCCTGTTTAGTTTATATAACTCCATAGGAATTTGGGGTTAAAAAAGGTAGGTGCGGCCTTAAGATATATAGCATTCAAAACATTTTCTCCCACAGGAAAACGACTTGTTGTTGAAAGCTATCCACATTTTAGCTCTACTGGTCAGAGAACAGAAGAGCTTATGCAATAGTAAGGTGTCCGTCGTCCGATCATCTGTCTAGCTGTCAGTCTGTCAGTCTGTCTGTAGACAAATTTTCAAAACGCTACTTATCCTTCAGTTTTGGTCTAATTTTGATATAACTCGGAACACAAGAAACCTACACTAAGATACATAAAATAGTACATGGGTTTTTTTGATTTCGATGAACGGTGTTGCCATGGTTACTAAAAATAATTTTCTGTGAAATTCCTTTAAAATGCTACTCCTTCTAAAGTTTTCATCTGATTTCAAAATAACTTTGCACACCAGTAAACAACACTAAGATACATACAATAGTGCATCGGTTAATGATTTCGATGAATGGTGTTGCCATGGTTACTAAAAATAGAATTTTCTGTGAAATTCCTTTCAAATGCTACTCCTCCTACAGTTTTGATCTGATTTAAATAAAACTTGGCACACAAGTACACTACACTAAGATACATAAAATAGTACATTGGTTTATTATTTCGATGAATGGTGTTGTCATGTTTACTAAAAATAGAATTTTCTGTGAAATTCCTTCAAAACGCTTCTTCTTCTACAGCTTTGATCTGATTTCAATATCACTTGGCACACAAGTAGACTACACTAAGATACATAAAATAGTACATCGGATTTTGATTTCAATGGATGGTGCTGCCATTGTTAAAAAAAATAGAAATGTGTATAAAATTCCTTTAAAACGCTTCTCCTTCTACAGTTTTGGTCTGATGGCAATGGCTTCTTTTCCCATCCTTTGTTTTAAGTACAAAACCAGTAGAGCTACAGTCTAGACAGAGAATTCATGTTCAATCATTATATCTTTTTATATCGCTATTTACTTAGAAATATTCCGAATTCTACTACGGTTATTGCCAAGATCAAAGAAATGCCGCGTACATTATTCTCAAATAAATCACGAACGTCATCAAAAAGTTATCAAATCAAAAACACGTATCAAACCTGTGCAGTTGAAATGTACATTTGCCTTAAGAATGAAATACTAATTAAGACCACATTGTTGTGTCGTCTTTTACAATTTAAACACTGTATATTGCAGAAAGTATTTGAAAGTAGTACATTGTATGTTTCTAAAGTCATGCGGGGATGTTTCACGAACCTCCCTACGCCTTATTTAAACTTTTTGATCTTAGTTATAAAGTGGTAAAAGGGAAAACTGATTTTGTTATTGTATATTCAAAATGATTAATCTATATAATCTACAAACAGATTGATAATTAAAAAAGGCTAATTTTAATGCAGCAAAAGCTCAAATCGTCTGCAGGTAAACAAACAAATTTACACTCTGGTGCTAAATGGAACAACGTTATCGCAGCATGGTGACCTAATTCGTTTCTCTTTAGAGAAACGATCAGTCGTATTTTAGAACTGCTAGTATATGTAGTAGAATATAAATAATGTCCTTGTTGTCATGAATAATGCAGAATAACCTCCTCGGTCTCGAAATGTTGTTTGAAATATAAAAGCGTCGACTTACGAAAAAAGTTGCACAATGACAGGAATATGTGATTCGGTCGCACTATGAACTCTTTCCACCAGAAAGTTCATAAAATATTTGCAAGTGTAAATATTATATAATGCAATCTGATACAGTACAAGTGTGTATAATGTACCGGAGAATAATGTATTCGTACAAAAATAACAGTGAAATAAAAAGATGGATAACAAGATGTGTTTGTGAAACACTATGCGGCCGAAAAATCTATGTTTAGCATACACCTGTATATCTAACAGTCGAGGTCACAAGGTCATTGTGCATGGTGTCATTTGAATGAACTAAATTCAATATTGAAGTATGCATACCGAATATGAAGTCCCTATCTCCTATGGTTCAAAAGTTATTGCAAAAAGTCGAAAAAGTATTTTTAGCATATAGTTCATAGTCAAGGTCACAAGGTCATTGACCTTGATGTCATTTCAAAGGAAAGACATTTATAAATAGAGTATGCATACCAAATATGAAGTCTCTTTCTCTAATGGTTCAAAAATTATGGGTAAGGTTAAAGTTGACAGCATACAGACAAACATACAAAAAGACAGGACAAAACCAATATAGGCCCTGGAATTATAGATCCGGGCGCATAAAAATACAATTACTGGATTACAAGTTCAACTCTTCGTCTAATGCTATAATAAATATATTTACAAAGTTTATACGTATCCTTATAGTTCTCAGTATTGGACAATTGCAATAATTTTAACATGGATGGTTTTTTAAAGCTATTTGTATTTGCTTCGATAATCTACATTAACAGGATATACTTGTAGAAAATGAAATTCATCTCAACACAATTACCACATGAAAAATATTTTTCTGGGCTTTGTTGGTTTTAAATATTATATCTCCTAGTTTCGATTGCTAAAAGGTGTGAGGAAAATCAAATTTGATATACAGTTTTAACTTAGCCGGAAGATTTATTTTTATAAATTTGAAGGTACATGTAATTCAAACCCATCGTCAATAAATAAACATAACTCTGTTAAATCATATAAATATCTGCTTTTAAATTGTCCTTTGACTACATGTATAGTTCGACTATCGTCTTACTAGTTTAAATTTAGATGTCTATAATTATAACAATTTTTACTTTCGATTCAAATGGAAAAATTTAGAACAGGCTGTTAAACAGGTTAAAATTACATGGGGGTGTTGATTACATGTCTTGATACAGGTAAGCCAATAACTATTTCAGCTTATATATGACACGAAATACACAACATTTACCGAACAAATGAAAATTTGTTATCTTACATAATTATGTATTTTATAAATATCTAACGGTTTTTATCAAACATTATTTAACAGAATTAAGTTTTGTTCTTCTCGTGTCATCCCACCTGAAGTAAAGACTTAGTTGAGTTTTTCAAATGAAATGTATAGCTATTTCTTTAGCTATATCTCTCCATACCTGTATCTGTACATAACCTAAAGGTCATTAACTATGTACTTTAGACACAAATAAGTGTCTTAAGTGTGAGAATGTATGAATACTCAGTAACAGTACAGTACACGCCAAATGCAGTGATAACTC
Source organism: Saccostrea glomerata (assembly GCA_003671525.1). Lineage (NCBI taxonomy): Eukaryota > Metazoa > Mollusca > Bivalvia > Ostreida > Ostreidae > Saccostrea > Saccostrea glomerata. The sequence goes on along the minus strand of PRKT01000597.1, from coordinate 184,378 downwards.
AGAGGCCAAGAAAAAAAATTGAATTTTAAAAATCTTAATTCAAAGGAGCCACTGAACAAATTCAGTTTCAGGTATTTTCAACATGTACATGAGGGTTGTTCGACACATCAGTGCCCTTAAAAGAAATGCCCCCCCCCCTGATTTTTGGGAATATTTAGAGTAGGCTATTTGAGACACGGGAGAGAAAGAGACCAAGAAAAATTGCATAAATTGTTACACAAGTTTGCAAGATTAGGTTGTGAAGATTTATTTGTTTAAATCATAATTCTCATCGGACTAAATGTAGATATGTGAAATTTAGAGATATTCATGGAGAATGGTTATCAAGCTGCTCAAAAATCCATTGAAACATTGAGCAAAATATACAGGGACATCTTTAAGCATCCGAGGTACGATCGGGTGTCATGGCGGTTTAGGCTTCCTCTATCAGCCGGTCACACTCACCCTGTGCTCCTTTTAAATGATTGCGCGGAATGTGAAAATGTTGACAATTTACAGTGTAGTGTATATAAATAATGACCTAAAAATAAGTATGCAAGCCGTCAGGCAGACGATAAAATACCGGATTGTGTTTCTTTACAAGGACATTGAATCGACCATAAATCTTTCAAAATATATTTTAAAAGTATAGTATAGTACACGCTATAACTTGCACCAGTTAAAATATGATAGGAAATTGATATTAATTGTTTATTAATAAAAGTTAGGAAAATACTGTAAATTACACCGTTAAAATTAAACTCGTTACAAAGTTATCAAATTATAATTTTTTTTATTATCCTGCAAGGAAAGAAAAACAGCTATCTTTAAATAAATCCATCACGTGACGCCGTCGCTACTTTTAGATTGATAAACATACGTGGCGTAAAGAAAACAAGGTAGGCCGTCTGAGATACTACTCACTTTTGACGTGGATGGCAAGCGTCTTACTTAATGGTACTTATCTTTTAATGTATTCAGTATCAACCATCTTCTCTGTTATGACGCATATTAACCTTATATAAATAATTGTTGTCAAAATGCAACATACCTCGTTGTCTGTGATTTCCCGTGGACATGTGTTTCTATATATAGGCCAACTGTTTACGCACTTCCTTCATCAATATTCATGAAAAGACTGAATTTTTAATTCCTAGATATTGTTTAATTGTTTTGTTATTACAACGACATCTATAGTACAGTTTTTGTGGAAAGTATTATTTTTCATTACACTTCATGTGTTTTAAATCATTAATCATTTTGTTTCACACAAAATTTGGCGTTCATATAGCGTATATGACTTTAAAGAAATTGATATTTTTGTGTCCTTTTTATGAACATGTTTGTCAATAGATTGCTTTGCTTTAGAAATTGCAATTGTACGTAAAGCGGGTTACAGAGTATATAATAATAAACTTGGAAACTTAAACCTCACATGCAGGATAATGGAGTGCTGATAAATAAGAAAGTGGTAGAGATGTAAAGGAATTTAAATTTTACAGGGTAAAGCAATTACATAATATGAATTTGTATCTAAATATAAAGAGCCACAAAGCAACACAGAATGGACTGATTTATAATACATTATATATTTATACATGTATTTATCATGGAAGTTAAATGGCTCTATTGATGTCAGAGAATTTTTTTATGGATTGATTGATTTTTCTTTTGAATTTGTAGCTTATTCTTTCTAATAATGCGCCAAAGACCCATTTCCTAAACGATAAAATGGACATTTGCCCAATTTGCTTCGAGCGGATTAGAAACCCTTTCTTCTGCAACCCATGCAGACACATCTTTTGTTTAAGCTGTATTTATGCCTGGCGGAATGGTACATGCCCCCTATGTAGAGAACGAATCAAATCATTCCACCCCACACGTCAAGAGTTTTCGTCATCTGCAGGTTAAATCAAATATTTAGTAAATACAAAAAATAAATAAAATGTAATCGATTGAAAAGTCTTCTGACAAATGTAAAATTTAAAGCTATTTAATTTACATGATATTTAAAACAAATTTAATCTTTTCTTTAAAAAAAATAATATAAATATATTTTTTGTTTCATTTTTAGCACAAAACACATCAAACAAACCAAACTACGCTGAAAGAAGCAAAATGTACGTGTTTATCCTTATAATTGTTTTCATTCTTGTCGACATCCCGAGTCGGGCAGGATTCTTGAGATCCGTGGTGTACCCTCCACTTCGTGATACACTTCTTATTATATGGGAAATCTTGTATATTGTATTAATAACCATCTTGATGCCAATGAAAAGTATCTACAGGTTAATTGTTGAAATAGTCATCTTTGACGTGTATGACATTTTGCTTGCTATTTGCTATATGCCATTGGGTATCGGTAAAATTTTCATTAACATCCCTTTCAATTTCTACGAGGGTTTGAAGACGTACTTTTTCAATAACAGTTGGTCGTCCTTATTTCATAGAACAATCCTTCTTGTACTGATTGTATTGTTGACAGATTCTGCTGAACAAACTTTTTGGTTACGGGCATTTGAGAGAATCCAACTTATCTGTAAAAGCAGATTTCGCAGAGTGTACAAGAAAATTCGTAAACGTATAGAGCGTATAAGAGGAAACACCTGAGATCATGTTTTCAAGACTGAATAGAATGTATCAATAAACATACTTTTACTTCAGTTTAGTATGATTGATTTTATGTTGTTTTACATCCCTCTCAATGTTTTACTCATATGGAGACGCCGGCACTTGCTGGTTCAGAGCTACATATTTCAGGGCCATTGAACAGTGAGGGATCTTTTTCGTGCCAGCAACTACTAAGAAACGGGACCTCGATCAGTTTATACGGTCTCATCCGAAGGACCCAGTTAAGTGTTAAGCTTTGCACACGGAACCAATTTTCGCAAAGCAAAAAGGCAATTATCCTTAAAAAAACAGAAAGAAAAATTGCTTTAGAACCCAATGTGTGTTAATTTGCATAATATATATTTTTTTGTTTTAAAAAAAGATTAGTGTAATTCAGTTTAAGGGGGCCGACTATAGTTTCCATTGCGCAATATTTCGCGCATCATAGTAAAATGAAGCGTATTTAGTGTTTTAATACAACTTTATTCGCTCAATTATTAAAATTAAACAAAATTAAGAAATTATAGGTATAAAAATGTAATTACAATTTGATATTACTGATCGATTTTTTAACCGATTTTGCAATTGATAGGTAGGTTGACGTCGTTGCAGTGTGTTTTTGACATTATGATAATCTGTAGCTCTTAAAGAAAGGGGTAATGAAAATATTATTAAAGAAAAAGTAATATACATACGCTCTTGAAATTTAAAACACAGAAATTTGAGAATATCTCCAATATTTTTATTATGTTTTCATGTGAATCCATTGTGTACGTCATATTTTGTAAAACTCTATGAAAATAGTAAAACTTGCTAATTTTTTGCATTTTGAGATGCCCCCTCTGGTAACAAGACGGTAGAATTTTGTATTTCTTACATATATTGTAGAATATATAGTTTTACTCATCAAATATTATAGTTTGAACAAAATGTCTATTGTAGTATTTGTATAATTTGCATTAAAGTGCTAAAAATGGGCAATTTCCTATATATTCCTATAGTAACTGTACCTGTATTTTGAGACGGTCCCTCAAAAATACCTGGACGGTAGATTTCGCCCAAACATTGCATGTACACTGAAGTTAATGCAAGTTATATATGTTATAAAAAGGGTTTTGCTATTGTAGTTTTCACACAATAAAACTATAGTCGGCCTCCTTAAATATGATTTATTGATACAAAAAATGCACACAACATAAGTATCCTTGACACATGCATCATTTTTTATTAAAGTAATTTTCAGAAGTTCTTCAAATAAATTAAAATACAAATATATATTAAGTTGTTTGTAGCTCTACTGGTAAGAGACCAGAAGAGCTTATGCAATAGTAATGCGTCCGTCCGTCCAGCTGTCCGTCCGTCTGTATGTCTGTCTGTAAACAATTTTTTTTTTCAAAATGCTACTCCTCCTACAGTTTTGGTCTAATTTCAATATAACTTGGCACACAAGCAGGCTACACTAAGATACTTGTACATAATTCTGTGTATCGGTTTTTGATTCGGTTGAACGGTGTTGCCGTTAGTACTTAAAATAGAAATTTCTCTGAAATTCTTTCAAAATGCTACATCTCATACAGTTTTTGGTCTAATTTCAATAGATCTTGTAGACTATAGCTACACTAAGATACATATTCTGTGTATCGGTTTTTGATTTGGATGAACGGGTTGCCGTGGTTACTAAAAATAGAAATTTCTGTAAAATTCTAAGACTTTCAAAATGCTACTCCTCCTACAGTTTTGGTCTGATTTCAGTATAACTAAGGTACATAATTTTGTATATCGGATTGACGTGATTATCAAAAAAGAAATTTCTGTTAAATACTCTCAAAATGCTACACCATATACAGTTTTAATCTGATTATAATGTTATGTGGCATGCAAGCAGACTACACTAAGAACATAAACAGACTTGATCAAGGATCATTATTCTATTTATTGCTGTTGTAAAGTTTCAATTCCCACCGCTTTAAGTACTTTTCTCTTCCTTTGTTATCAGTACAAACCAGTAGAGCTTCAGTCTGGACAGAGACTTCTGGTTTATCAAAATGAAACGTATTTTCATTATGGATACGGCTTATTGATACAAAAATGCTTACAACATGAGTATTCTTGAAAAAAAAAATATATGCAGAAGTTCTACACATATATCAATATCCTCATTGTTAATGTGAGTAAGCTAAACAATAATGTACAATGCAGTTTTACATTATAAAACTTGTTTTATTTTGTTCTTACAAATTTTCGTTAGTACATGCCATTGAAAAAAAACCAATAAAATAACACATTGTATAAGTACGAAATTAGTTTGTACCGATTTTGTTGATAAAAAAATTCGACACATGTACATAACCAAAAGGCCCTCAGCAAATTTGACCAATCAACAAGGAATACTTTCTCTTTCTAGGCACTTGATTCCCCCTCTGAAAGTTTGTTGATTTTTTTCTTATGTTGAATTAAACCCTATATAAATAAAAAGAAAACTTTTGTTCTGTCTGTTTAATCTTTCACGCCCGCGGTCAGGCCCCAAGACCATAAACTGAGAACAAACTTAAGTCAAAATTTCAAATTAATTTAACTTTAATTTTGAAAGAAATTTGAAAAAAAATAAAACTGTCATCATATGTTTGAATTGAAGCGTTTTGCACAATTGCAGAATTTTATTGTAATACATTGAAAGAAATTTAGGATATTTTGACTTAAGTCTGTTCTCAGTTTATGGTCCTGGGACCAGATCTGTCGATCAAAATCCATTCTATTAATTTGAATTTCACTCGATGGTTTTCACCGATGAAAAAAAAATTGAAAAGGTTCTTTGTGGGATATTGACAATGAATTGTCTGAGTATCATGTCTGATTAAAATACAAAGATGTGAAATAGCCGTTCGTTTTAGTGAAACATAACTTAAACATAGAAAATCTATACACATAATAATGATCTTAGCAAATAAAAAAATATCAATAACATATAAAATTGATATAGATTTGCAAAAAGAATATCCTTCGAAGACCCATTCAATGTATATATGTCATCTTTCTGTGTTACATGTTAAAATTAAAAATAACTACATTGAACATTACTTCTTTACTTATTACATGAGGAAGCCATATCTTTCTTTTTTAAATGGCCTATGGTTGTATAATTTTTACATTGCTGGACAAGGACGTTTCAAGTTAAGTAAACATTGCGATAGGAATCAAAACAGGTTTTACTAACGTTTCCAAAGGGTGAATTTTAAAACAGGTAATGACATGGGTTAAAATCACCTGTGAGAGAGAGAGAGAGTTGGAGGGTGTCTGTTTGTTGATTCTATGTCTTTCTGCAGGTACGTCAATAAATTTCTTTCTGCTGATACACAAAATTTTCCGATCAAATGCAAAGATATACTAACAAAAGTACGGATAAAATATTTATCATTCAATGATTTTATCATACACAGGAGCATATATTCAATTATTATACATCATTATAAATATTCTACACGACGCGTTATCTGATTGGTTCTAGGTCATCACGTGATCGGGCCGTAAAACTTCATATTTCCCGTCGTCGACACGCTTTTCATCATATTCCACCTCTTTGGAACACCTAGTGAATTTTCCCGCAATATAGTTCTCGTTCGTTGAACGAAAACTCCCGAGAGTAGTAGACGTCACAATAGCCTGGTTTACGTCACAAAACTTTACGTTAACATCGAAAGTGAATTTGAGAGCGGTGCCGAATTTGAAAGTTTATGTTTATTTCAAAGGTTTTGCTTGTTTCGGTATAATAAACAATTCATTGCATGAATGTTCGGGAAACATAAAGACTTATTCAGCCAAGAAATATCATATTCCACTCGGGCGAAGCCCTCGGGGAATATGATTTATCTTGGCTGAATAAGTCTTCATATTTCCCTCACTATCACGCAATAAATGTATAATATCGGCCAGCTTTCGAGTTAATATAAGACTTTATTTGATTACATTTCATTTTATCAAAAATATAGGACCTGCAAAGTCAAAAGCAGTAGTGAGTTTTGGGGCGCCGAAGTTGAATTAATATGAAAAAAATACGCACAGAATCAAGTCAGGGGCAAGATTTAGTACATTTTTTTCGTAAACGGTAAGAGTCATATTACTCAAAATAAATTGGATGAAAACTGCATTAATATACTTCAGTTTAATACAGGACATGTTTTATTTCAAGCAATGGAGAGCAATATAAAAGACCGAATATCCAGCCGTATCATGTAAATAAAAATTAAATCTTGCCTGAATGTCGATAATAGCATAAGCCAACATAAACCGTGCTCGTAAACAAACCATACAATAAATAATTGCTGATAAACAGTGTCATAGTCCTACTCTTCTTCTTTGCATATAAAAAAATTCCTATAAACTATTTTTTCAAATAAGCCTTTGGCAGCACTTTTACGATCGTCTCATATGGATAAAAAACGCGACTTTTCAGTATGCTAAACATTCTATATTGTGAGGTCATTTTCGGAGTTATTGTGTCATAAAAATTACAAAGTGACGTCACAATATGTGTATATTTTTCTGATCTTTCCAATGATATCAAACGCAATACTTTCCGTAAAATGGTTAAATTTGGTTAAAAACTGGTTAAATGGTTACTTGATATCTCGATTACTTAACTTAGCGGAACTCTTTGGCGAAGGAGGTAGGAATCATCTGTTGGGTGGGGGCAATGTGCTATTCAATACAATGCAAGATCGATCAATGTAGCATTTATAAGGACAGATAAGTAACAAATCCTGGTGGAATACATCGCTAAACAATCGCTTAACCAGCCTAATATATTTTTGAGAGGAGCCAATCCTAAATTTCACATTTTTAACGATATTTTTAATTTAGCAGACTCTTCTTGTTAAATTTTCATTGAAAATCGTCACATTTTTAAGCAGATAAAATATTCTAATCTTTCCTTATTTGACAATCTACTATTTGGAGTTCAATATCTGGCAAAAAATCATGATTTCGGCATTAAATTGTTCGAATCATTCGATTGTCACTACTGTAAACAATGTCATTCGCCCCCAGAAATATAGACTTTTCTCGACTCCCCCGCAAAAGAGCGGTAATAAGTTAGATAACTGCGAGGTACTCATTGGTAGTCGCGATATTACGTATTTTTATCAAACAGTTGCAAGAACTTTTGAAATGCCCCTCGTATATAGCTAAAAATGGGAATTTTACGATAGAAAAAAAGTTGGATTCTAAATTATTTATAAATAAAATATTTCAAATATTCTTAATTTGCCTAGTTCACAGGTATTTGAGGCATTTTATGATAGGGAGAAGCAGATAGACATTGCTCACTTTTAATTTGAAAAACATCCTTGATCCCGCAAAATTGTTAACTAAATATTATGGAAAATGCGTCACCGTAATACATGTACCAGACATGCATACATTCATCAAGAAAGGAATTACTCATTAAATCAAGTTCTTCTGACTACACAATATGTTTTACCTTTGCCATGAGCGCTTTTCAAATCATTTCAGTGATATAACATTACAAACGAATTGAATTTATGTATTCGAATTTGTTGCCAACTTACGAGTTCTTCACATTTTACTGGTTTTACGAAAATAATGCTATATTTTATGGATTTATTGAACTATTTCTTTTTAAGGGGACGACCATTTGATCCTGAGGGGGGGCCTGGCAAATTTTTTTGAGACGGATTATTTATTTTCAGGCCTGTCGAGGACAGATTATTTATTTTCAACATTTTCAGGGACAGATTATTTATTTCCAAAATCTGCCAGGCCCCCCCTCAGAATCAAATGGTCGTCCCCTAAGTGAAAAAGTCAGTGTTGTTCTGAAGGTTAATATCTAAAGGATCCTAATAAGCTTATCGAGAACAACAAAACGACATTAGATACAGTGAATTTCTTTTGTAGCATGGACTTATATTTGTTACCTCCTGATCTTTTTCAGCAATTTATAATCAGAATTTCTAAAGACTGTAGAAAAAAGTAAATGGCCAGAGTCCTTCTATATAGAACAGCAATGTATGCAGAAGATCGACATTGCGATCTTTCACATGAATTGAATTATATTGAATTATATGCGATTATTTTTCCATTCACGTTTTACGCCATAAAAGTACATGACTGTATAACATTGTCTATACATGTATTTTTATTCATTATTCATACGTACTGTTCTGTAGCTATTTTCCAAAGATCCAACGTCTGGAAAATGGACATTTGCCCAGTTTGCTTTGAGAGAATTAAAAACCCCTACTTCTGCAATCCATGTAGGCATATCTATTGCCACAGCTGCATTTCTGCCTGGAGAAATCGTACCTGTCCTTTATGTCGAGAGCACATCAAATCATATAACCGTGTCCATCAAGTGCCTTCGACTGCTACAGGTTAATTACTTAATGTTTAATGCTTATAAAAGGGAATTTAAAAGAAAATACCTCAAATTTTGTGCAAACAATTTTCGATTTCCATGTTTATTCATAGCAAATTACACAGTCATCAAAATTCTTATTTTTTTGCATTTCCAAGGTTCAAGTCTCCGAACAAACATTAAAGTCTACATGCAAAGACATATCGATTACTATTTTCTTTCTCTTTTTTGCTTAAATATCTCTGTATTCGAATTTAATAAGAATACACGTATAATCAACAGTTGAATTTAAGAAATGTCAATTCTTTTCGTGGAAATAAATCATAAATAAACGAAAGGAAACTCTTTTAACATATATATCTCTTATTGTTAAATGCCATAAAATATACTTGAAATCTGCAAAAGTATATATATATATATATATATATATATATATTATTTCTGAATAAAAGTTACAATTTTTACATTTTTAGCAGAAATGACAACAGACGCACCAAACTACGCCGAGAGAAACAAAATGTACGTATTTATCCTCATCATTGTTTTCATCCTTGTCGACATTCCAAGTCCAGCAGGATTCTTGAGATCCGTAGTTTACCCTCCATGCCGTGATATACTTCTTATTATATGGGAAATTTTGTACATTGTGTTGATAACCATTTTGATGCCAGTGAAAAGTATCTACAGGTTAATTGCTGAAATAGTTATTTTTGAACTATACGACATTTTGCTTGCTATTTGTTATATGCCATTGGGTATCGGCAAAATCCTCATCAACTTTCCATTCAATTTTTACGAAGATTTGAAGACGTACTTTTTTGATAACAGTTGGTCGGCCTTATTTCATAGAACTTTTCATCTGTTGCTGGTTATTTTGTTGATAAATTCTGCTGAACATAGTCTTTGGTTACGGGCATTTGAAAGAATTCAGCTTAAATCCAGATTGTATAGAGTGTATAAAATAATTCTTGAACGTATAGAACGTACCAAAGGAAACTCGTAACCTATGCTTTCCAAAACAGAATGAAATTTGGAAACTTTATCTTTAATAATACATGTAATTCAATTTAGTATGTAAATGTCTTCAGGATTTGCACATGTAACAAACTTTGGAAATACAATTATTATTCTTTACTCCATTTAAAGGAAACATATAATAGTACTTAATAATGCGTTACAATTTATCTCATCTACAATATATGTTGTTGCTGAATTCAATACAGTGTATTTACATATCAAGAGCTTTAAATATACGGATGATTGATTTATAAAATTTATAAAAACATAAGGGTTCTTGACATCCTTTATTAATTACATTTCTTTAAAATAAGAAATACGTCGAACAAATGCTTATTTTTATTAATTAGAGAGAGAGAGAGAGAGAGAGAGAGAGAGAGTAAATTTAAAGCAAGCATTTGGAACATGTTTAGACGGTCGATCAAGATTTATTTGATCAATAAAATACATTTTCAACATGCATATATCATGGTGCACATGTTTATGTTCTTTAGAGGAGGCATAACTGCAATTAATGTTTTAAAAAAATGATTTTATTCCGACATCTTTACTCATTTTCTTTTGTTTCCCATGAGGAGCCTCAATAATCTGAACAAAACTAATGCCCGTATGTGTGGAATTTCATATACGACACCCAACTTACTACCAACTATTCACTGCTTATTGTCAACTGCTCACTGCCAACTGTTCACTGCTTATTGCCAAATGCCACACATATTTGAATAAAGTTTCATATTTATATTGATATTTATGCGAATTTTAAAAAAAAAAGGCGCGAATCAAGGATTTTTTTCAGTAGCGGTCCACCCCATTAAAAAATCCAACACAGAAATCTCTTGACATAAAAAAACAAACAAACAAAAAACTGCTTTCCAAACCGGGAAAAATTATTTCGACGGGGGTGGAGTGTTTGCAGACCTGCCTACCCTTTTCATTGTAAGGGTTTGATTTTAGTACATTTTTGGTGGAATTTCAGAAGTAAAAGCGTAATCAATCATGGTTGTCTATTTTGTTGTTTTTACCATAATATATATTTTTTTTCTTTCAAAACAACTGATATTGTTCATTACTAAGCAAAGATGGCATAAAACTTTCTCTGTCGAATAAATATTGGCAAAAAAAATTTGTAAAATACCAGTTTCCTATATTTAACTCAATTCAACCGTACACCCTTAATGAAGCATTTGGTCAATTTGTATCAAATCACTTAATTGAAGGCTTGCGATTGCATGTTTAGACAAATTGTTCATCATAACATTGTACCTTATCTTTTTAACACTCAAATTTCTCTTTCTTGTTCTAAGCAATGTGAAAATAAACTATACTGAGAAATATAGATTGCTTTACTAAATGCAGTATCATTCAATGGTTAACGTATAGTGCCTTCTCGTCTTGTTTCGATTCTTCGTCGTACCAATTTACTTGTAAGTACTAAGTATATTACATACGTTATCGAACCGGTCCTCTATTAATTACTTTTATTAGAACTTCTCATTTATTTCAACAGGTCGTTCTTTAACTCTTTTAACTCTAAATTTAGTCGTTCATAGAGAATTTTAGACCAAAATATCAAAAGCGTAAAATTAATATCAGTGGCGTAATAGCGTAGTTTTGTGGTAAAAAGCGGAAAAATTACGCCAAAAGCGGAAGGATAGGCAGGTCTGTGTTTGACTTTCTATGCTTCATATCTTCATATTTATGACTTTTCATACCAACTTATCACAGATCTGCGTTATCTAGAAGATGGGGGATCAAAGTCACTTTTAGTGATTTAGTTTATGCAATGAATAACTGAGCATATTCCAAAGGGGTGGTTCGAATCCCCCCCCCCCCCCCCCCACTTTTACTCGTAGATCTATGCATGTAAAATATAACACTTATTTGTACAAACAATATGATTTAAATAATTTTGAGTAAATTTTGAGTCAATGTAAAAATTAACGGAAAATTTAAATTTATCTTCAAAACATCTTCCCCTGTGAAACAGCTTGAAATCTTTCTGTTCAGATTTATTCTATCTGAAGTAGTACTCACAATAATAACAAAATTTGTAGGATTTAGGAATTTTTAAAATGTTAAAAACGAGGAAGGAGTAAATCGATGGAAGGAGTATTTCCTTTTTAAAACAAACATTCAATTCCGACATTTCGTTCAAGCAAATAATTTGGAGCTTTTTTGAACGTGGCGAAAAAGGGGGGGGGGTAACATACCACAAAAGAATGAACTTTAGAATGGTCTTGGGTTATAATATTTGTCGGTATATGTGTTTATGTATCTAGTATTTATACTAGAAACATTACGGAAAGTTATGTTGACATACAACTTTTGCCAAGTGTGAAATATCTAGTAAGTAATGTCTTTCGGTGTTTCTTTTTAACCAAGGAAATGTATTTACATGTATGTGTGGGAATTTGAGCAGTTGGCTGTCGTAGGTATATGGAATTCCATACGTATGTTTCCCCTTAATAATACTTAATTTTGATTGGCTGAAAGATAGCGTTTCTTTATCTTTTTTTGAAACATTATCCGGATAGATAGAAGCCTAGCATCACAGAAAAAAAAATGTGTGAAAGTTTTGTTTTCCCACCCCCTCCCCTAATGGCCCCTCCTTTGCCATTTTTTTTGTTTTTTTTTATTATTGTGACATACACTATACTAATATTTGAATATTTTTGTCCCATACATATCACCTTGTAAAATTCTTTTTCTCAACTGGCATGAATAATCATGATGGATAATTTATTTTATATGTGTATATTTATTTGACTGTCTGTCTCTCTGGTATTTTTTTTTCGAGACAGTTTTTTTAATGTATGACCATTGTATGAAGAAGAAAACTAGTACACTTTTGAATGTTTTTGTTTTGAAGTACTTGATTACCTTTTGTCAGTTCTTTTATTTGCCTATCTTGAACTGAGAACTCTATATTTGCATGCAGTCCTCTGAATGTTTTTGGTAGATATTTTTACTTGTTCCTATCACATATCTGGATGGTTCATCAAGATTTATTTAATCAATAAAATACATTTTCAACATACATACATATATGGTGTTTATGGTGTGTGGGAGTAAAGGAAGGAGGAGGCATAAATACATGTTTTTGTAATAATTCGTCACAGATAAAGGCTCTGCTTAATATACTTATGGGAATTCATTCTTTTGTATTGTGTTATTAGTCGGAAGCGGAGAGAAATTTGACACCAGAAACATTCTGTGGCAATATTTTCTCAGGCTATTTAAATGGCATGTTTTACGTTTTGAATGCAGTAAAAAAAATTCAAGATATATGCATAGATATAAAAGGCAAAAGCTTGGTATTTAGTTAAACATTTCATTGACTCTCCGACAACGTAGAAGGAAAGCGACCGTGTGTATTTCTTTTTTTTTATGAATGTAAACGCAGTTACAGTTAAGTTGAATTAAACATCAACAACGGAGGGTAAAGTACTCTATTTTACATTTTTGCAATTTGTTTTTATTCTGGATCTGCTACATGTAGACATTGATCATATAATCAACTTCAAATTTATAATAAAAAGCATTTTTGACCAACATATTGCTTCCCATTGATGTTTTTTTTAAATAAAACATACTTCTAAGTTCTGAGTACTTAATTCTTTTAGAAAATGAGTGTCATAACAGAATTTAAAAAATAGTAAACAAACGATTGGGGATTAGTGAAATCATCATTTTTTTTCTGACAAAGAAAAAGAAAGTAACTAGAAAGTGTGCTATTGCAAGCAATAGCGTATGTCGCCCCAACCTGGACAAGACTTTCATTTTTGTATCACCAAAACAAATACCGATTAGCTAAGCTTGGAAAACCATCAATTCGTATCAGTCCTTTCAGTACTTTGACTTTATAATCAGAGTTTAAGATTTTCCATTTTCTCCTAGTTTCCCTGGCAATAATCGATTATTTGAAAATATTAAATGCGAATCCCACAACTACAATTACTAATCACTAAAATACCAAAGTTTCATGACGAATGTTCAAGGGACCAGAGAGAACAAAATTCGTCGGTTTTTGCATGTTTCCAAGGGAACGGTATCCATTTTGAAACTGAATGACCACACAGCACAACTACAACCAGGGATTATCCTTTGAGGAAAGTTTCAGGAATATTGTCCCAACCATCTCAGAGAAACAGCCAGGACAACAAAAACATGTGTACAATCGCAACATGTCGTCCCAGACTTCGTTCGGGGCGACATAATTATAGAAGATGGAGTTTTTATGATGGCTGAATTTGTGAAACCATACTTAACTTTAGCAGTAAAAAAAGAAAACATTGACAAACAAAAATATGCAACTTAAACAATTTTTAGCTAAATAAATTTCAGTTGATGGAGACCGTTCTATTGAGCGTTTTTTGGATCATGGTGTGAACTGTATAGGGAGAATACTGTAAACCAACTATTATTCGAGACGACTTTATTTCGCGATTTACCGGGGGATAAATTGGTTCGCAACGATTATTTTTCGCGACCATGCCTTTTTTGGATTTGTTTGAATAAACACATACACTTTAATGACCGGTTCGCTGTGAGAAATATTCGCGATGACGAGGCTGTCGCGAACTTCGCGAAAATTTCTCGTACGCGAATAAAAGTTGGTTTACAGTATTTTGAGAACCTGATGACCCTATATTTTTGACGTTCTAGCGTTGTTAATTTTGTCCCGGGGTTACCTATTATATTGATTTTTAAATGACGTAAATTGATTTCGATGAAATCGAATGGAATGAATAAACTCAACATATCAATATAACATATATTTCTACACTTGATGATTTGCTTAATTTTCTTGAAAGTAGTATTCAACGAAGATTTACATCGATGTCGTCGACGAACTCGTATAATTTTTTTGTTCACAGTATTTTGAGTAAATATATGTTACTACTATCTTGAAAGTTCCTTGGTCGGATTTTTTATTGTCAAAATTTTGTGGATGTTTTTCTTATGAAAAAAGAATTGTAAGAAAAATTCAACTTTCCTCAAACTTTTTATTCAGAATGGATTTTTTTAAATATACAATTATATTAATTTTTTTAATTCGTTTACAGCGTAAGGCGCATGCTTAGCGGCATTGTAAGAATATACAAAGAGTAAGGCTATTAAAAACATCTTTCACCTTTTTTTTTTGGTAGTTACATGTAAATTTGGTCTAAAACTTTATGTCCGACTTCTATGCGAGTCATAAAGAGATTGGTATTGATTTGGACCCTGAAATTGCCGATGATGATCGAATAAATATTAATATATGATAATTTATGAATTCTTAGATTATAAATATTAATAATTTAATTTTAGTTGTAACACGTCATTTTTTAAAAATATTTTTGTATAACATAACTTGCCTAGGTCACAAAGAGTTATGTCAAAAAACGTATTACTCCGCTTGACGTTACTCTTAAAATATGATGAAACTTTTTACCGGTTCGCGGTTTATAAAGCGTAAACTGTCCCAAGTAATGTTATATCATATATCAAAAGTAAAAATAAGCTCCATTCCTTAATAAACATAAAATACAAGTATCTACATGGTTTTTTTTATTTTTTTTTTAACCTTAAGTGACCATAACTTATTCGTTTATAAAAATTGAAACCAGGTTTAAACATCAATGGATTGTCCTTGAAATTGTCACCCGGTTATTACAAAAGTTTGTACCGACTTATAAGGCGGGTCAATGGCAAATCTCACCGAAATAACGTCAAAAAATTACAGCTGATGGATAGGCGGACCGACTTATAGGCGAGTATATATGGTACAGAGTGTATATGTAAACCACATTGAAAATGATTTAAACACCGCCAAATGATTCATGTATATATTCAAGGACAAAGGGGTTAAAACATCTTTTTTTTAACTCAACTTATATCTATTTTCCGATCATATTGATTAAGGCATTTTTTTAATGTATTTAGAATCTATATAAGCGTATTCATGCTGGATATATGTCCCTGTAGTTTCCTAACTGTCTCTCAAATGTATTGTATTGCACAATTCTTCTTCAAAGTCTCAGTGCTGTTTGCTTTAGAAATGTAAAAGTTAATCAACCCCACTTCAATAAATTGATTTTCAAACTGCAATATTTGCTTATTGCTGGTACCAATGTTTGTCTGCAGACATTTTCAACAAGCTTTAAAGGTCTGCATTATTCACGTAATAGTATGTCTTTTTCAGAAGAATTTAACAAATTAGAGGTAAGTAAATGCATAAAGTGCTTTGCAGTTAGGATGAATTAAGTCGAACAATAACTCAGAGGATGTGCACTTTTAAAGACTTTTTGTTCTAACCATAACCTAGGTATTTCTTCTTTTTATTTCAAGCAATGACAGACGTTTGTAACTCAGGTAAGTATATATATAAACATGTTTTTTTTTTCAATGTATTTTTTTCTCTCTTAAAAAAAGCGAAGATTTGAATCTAACATTATTTTTAAATTTCCTTTAAAAAAAGAAAATATAAATTATAATTCTTATAATTTTTTTTTTATTTCATCATTTGTGTTTCTTCAATACCAAATCTATATTTATGTCTTTGTTTTTCAGATTCAATAACATGCAAGGTGGTATTTGGATTTATATCCGTTTTACTTGCTGCAATTATATGTGGCACTCTAAAATGTTTTCGAGAGAGACTAAAAATTTGGCTAGAAAAGGATATTGGAGCTGTCCGTAAAAATCGAGCTAATCCCTGTTTCAGTGTATCGGGTCAGTCTATCGCGCCGGACGGGGACGAAAGACCTGTTGAAGTAGTCGAAATATCTACGCATAATATCAGTCATACTAGAGAGCAGATAAATGCACCAATTACTACATCATCGTTTACAGCTATCGAAGTTCCTGGTACTTTGTATATAAATAACTCTCTATCAACGACTTACAATGCTGGTAACGTACATATGTCATCTCATACTGTAATACAGCAAAGCTTAACTTCTCAGAACCCGCGGCAACTAACACAAACAATGCAGAGAATCCAAATATCGGAGCATTCTGATGGAATACAGAACAGGGAACAGACCTCAAGACGTCAACGTAATACCCAAACAAACTTTGTATATCAACAAATTCTTTCCATTGGAAGAAAATTTTTGAAAAAAATTGGTCCACCTTTCTTGCGAGTTTTCAAGTTTTTTCTAATGTCTATGTTTCTGTATGACTGGTGCATGGACTTGATTTTATCTCAGGAATATTTCAAAAGAAAAGAATTTCGAAATTGTATTTTATCTCTTGCTCCGGGTTTGATCTCAGTGCTTTTTTCTATACCTTTCCTTATTTACATAGCAAAAATACATAAAGAACTATCCTGCTTATCTGGACTTCTGCTTGTGGTTGTGTCTCCGGTTGCCAAAGTTTTTATGTACGTTTTCTAATTGAGTGCGCGTGTGTGTGTGTGTGAGGGTGTGTTTGAGGGAGGGAGGGTGTGTGTATGTGTGTGCGGGGGGGGGGGGGGGGGGGGGGTAGGAGAGAGAGAAAGAGTGCACGGGTAGTTGTGTTACTATGTCTGTGTCAACAGATTTATTTATATACACATCCTTATTCTATATTTCTGATGTCAGACTTTCTGGTTTAAACCATATCAGCAGTAAAAATTGTTGCTTACGTGTGTTGAAGTATCATGTTAGACAAAGGGACCCCAGAATAGTTTTATACGATTTCCAGAATGTTTTAAACATTTGCAGTTATTATCCTATCTAGCTGCAAAGGGAATAGAGCATCGCTACTTTGTGTAAATGTATGTGTGTATGTGTCATTGTTTCCGTTACAGCTTGTAAGCAAAATTTAATGAGAACCGTTGGACTATCAATTCTCAGGTTCCTCATACTTATATGACATTGTTAAAGGACGAAATAGAGGATATTTCATGTTTTGAAATTGCATAAGGAATTTTTTTACGAGTGGGACAGGATTTTTTTTATATTTTCACGAGTGCGAAGCACGAGTGAAAATATCAAAATATCCTGTCTCACGAGTGAAATAAATTCCATATTCAACTACAAAACATTGAATTTTCTGTTTATCACTTTTAAGAAAAGGTTCTTTGATTTTTCCTTTGCATTCATCTGTTTGTAATACAGTTATGGGCTACATGACGTCATAGTTGAGCGGTTGAGACGTCATATAGCTAAGTTAGATGAAAACATTGTGAACATGGATTTATCAACATATTTTGGGTACTTTTTACAGTTAAATTAAATTTCATTCGATTTTTTCTCTATCTTAAATCATGTCAAGGAAGATTATTTTACTTCACTCTCCGTTATGGGAAGGAAAATCGAGAGTTTTACCGCACTTTTGATATCTGTCACACTGTGACAGGATATCATTTCGATATCCTTTCACACTGTGACAGGATATCATTTTTATTCAATGAATAAATTACAGTATTTCACTGATAAAAGTGTAATAACCATTTTTATTTGAAAATTAATCGGTATAATATTTCTTTAAGGACAGATGATGCAAACAAACTTTTGGCAAAAATATGAAAATATCAACTTGAGTCATGTTTAATGAGTAACATGAATAATTTTCACCGCGTAATTTTTATATGTTTTATTCAACTTTTCACTAAAATGGAATATGAAGTGAAAAATATATATGTATAGATGAATGGAGCTGGTTTCAGAGAGGCAGAATTACGAACATCATAGAAGGCTTACAATATCTTTATATTTAAAAACAAATTATAAGTTGCATCATTTTCAATGAAATTGGGTCAAAAAATATATACCAATCCAGGCATCCATTTTATTTGTTTGTTTCATTTATCCTTAAGTATCGATTCTTTACATACTTTCAAACCCTGAAATTTTACGTTCGACTTGACAATACTCACTTCCGCGTAATCAACCTGAAAAATTTGGGAAGCCTGATTTTTGAGATTTTGAGTTTTTTTTCTGTCATATGGAGTCATTGCCATTACAGGTGTTTTCCCGCGGCAATGGGATGTTTCGCTGATAGCATTACCCTTGTTATATGAGGTTCAGTATATCTCAATTTCAAACTTCAGGAACATGTATGCATTGAATTTAAATTCGAATTCACTTTTGCAGATACGGTTGGATGGTTGTCTTCGGAGAGCAGTCGTGGTATCAACGATGGTATCTCCATGCTCTTACCATGTTACAGCTAGCTGAGGTTTGTATCGAAGGACTTCCACAACTGATTTTCGTAGGTGACCTATTTCTATTGGAAAACCGAGTTTTCTACGAAGGTGAGTTAATCTGTATTAGAATATAAAAGAAAAATATTACAACTAATTCAAAAAAATGTTTTACAAATAACTGCAATGCAGGTCTACTCTTCTTTCAAAAGATGTAGTTGGAGATAATAAGACATGTAAGCGGCTTTTTTTTTCATATAGGTATAGGAAGAACAGAGATCTGGACAATAATAGTCTCAGTTATTACAGTGTCTGCATCAATAACTTCCGTTACAACGACCTTAGATAGAGAAGAAGATGTCAGAAAAGTATTCGATGATATATTAACAAAGGAAAAAAATTCAAGATTAAACGAAGCAGATTACTTTGAAAATTACGAAAAGAAAAACACTTTTCTTTGGTATTTTAATTTAGTTGTAGTTTTCCTCGGAAAATCATTTGAATATATTCCAAGATGCATAATTTATGCAATGTTTGCAGGAGAGTTTGGTCTGAAGTCATTTGGTTATTTCATTGGAGTGTATCTTCTGCTACTTTTTTCCTTTTCTTTTTTATGTTTCAAAAAGATTAACTCAAATGATAAAACTTTTGAATCACTCGTTATTATAAGTTCAATATTTGGTGCATTTTCCAACCTTTTCTTTTGCTATGAATGGTTGTTCCGACTACGATGGTCGAAAAGATATTTTTATATTCGGTATTATATATTTTTCTACGGTGTAAATCTAGTTCTTGGTTTTTGTAATATGTTGTCATCGGGAAAAATAGTTTTTCATATAGTTTTTGGCTTTGTAACAGTGCTTACTCAATTCTTGTTTTTTTCATTACGTTTGTGGTTAAGAAAAAAAATGAGAGATAACATAAAGTAGACATATATTTTCATGATTTTTATCAGTATGAATTATTTTGTAAATCGGTAACATTTTCATAAATCAGCGAAATCTTATAAGATTTACTTACACATATAAATACAAAAATAAGGTGTGTCTGTGAAGCACTGTACCCCTTATGACAGCTTATTGCTAGAGTTGAATTTTCTGGATTGCAAGTCAAATTCCAAAGGTCAAGGTGAAAAGGTGTAATTTTAAGAAGTACACCTGTGAAATATGTAATCCCTAATTCTATCTTTTTGAAAATTATATATGACCAAGGTTAAAGTTTTTAAAAAGTGGGACAAATTCTTAGGTCAGGGTAAAAAAATATCAGAAATATTTATACCCATTGAAACGTCTTGTCAAAAGACACAATGAATACACATGTGAGTCAACAGCATGGTGCAATGGTTAGAGCGCCTTTTTCTAGAGTCGCGAAGTAAGGAGATAATCCTTACGTCGAGAGTTCGAATCCCACTCTGGGACCCTGGAGACCAGTCCTTCAGATGATACTGTATAAACCGAGGTCCCTGTAACTAGTAACTGTCATGAAAAAGATCCCTCCCTGCTCAATGGCCCTGAGTGCTGAGTATGGGGCAAATTAACCTAAATCCAACTGTTGAAAAGATATGACCAATATTAAGGTGTGAAATGTTTTTGTTTGATTGTTGTTTAACCGGTATTTTTCGGCACAATTAGCACTAACTCTAATGTCAAAAGGTCAAAATTGTGATACCGAAAGAAGGTCTTGTAACCTGTAAAATATGAATGCCATATTGGAGTTTTATGAAGAGACTTACTTTTACATTCGACAGCTGACTTTTACATTTTAGTAATAGGGGTTTGTCCTTGTTTAAAATGTAAAAGTCAGTCGTCTAATGTAAAAGTAAGTCTCTTCATAAAACTCCATTACCAAGATATGGGCAACGTTAAATGTTTTGCAGACAAACAGACAGATCGATAGACAGACAGACAGAGGACGGACAGTATAAAACTACAAATCCCCAAAACTTTGTTTACGGACACATAATAGCCGATATATTTTTTTTTATTTAATAATGCACTTTCAACATTACAGTTTTCAATGTCTTAGATGTTCATATATCAACATATTGAACAAGATGTGTTTTTGAAACACTGATGCCCCATCTGGTAGATTATGGCGAGGGTTAAAATTTTTCAAATGCATGTCAAACTCCAAAGGATCAGGTCAAAAGTGTTGGTACCAAACAAAAACAAGATCTTGTAACAAGGAATAAACCAGTGAAATATGAAAGCCCTAGTTTTAACTGTTCAAAATGTATGACCAACGGTACAGTTTTTAAAAAGTGGGTCTACTCTAAGGTCAAGGTCAAAAGGTCAAAATATCTTTTTATTTATTCCCTTAATGGTCATGTTTCAGTGAAAACACATATGAAGTATGAAAACCCTAAATCAAATTGTTCAAAAGTTATGGCCAAGGTTAAAGTGTGGTATTTTGATTCTATTACATCAATTTCCAAGGTTAAAGTCAAGAGGTCCAATTTGGTGATACCCAAAGAAAGGTCTTGTCACAAGGAACACACCCTTGAAATATGAAAGCCACAGCCAAGTCCTACCTACTCAAAAGATATAGGCAAGATTAAAGTCTTTTTGCAAACAAGCAGACAAATAGACTTACAGACGGATAGACAGACCGAGAGACAGAAAGAGAAACAAATGGACCGACAGGGCAAAAAATACATACCCCGAAACTTTGTTTACAGGGGAATAAAAAAGAGATATAACATAAACGTATAAGTTGTATACGTTTGTCCATTGTAAATATTTGTTTTTCTCAAATCAGATATATGTGATAGTTTTGAACAGTTTCAAAATCTATATCTAGAAAACAAATATTTAACAAACGTTGTTTTACTTAAAAAAATAAAATAAAAAAATATTACAATGTACAAAATTTGACTGTTTGTCAATAATAATTGTTTTGTTTTCTTAATAATATTAATGCAGGCTTATGTTTGTAAAAATAAGATTTGTTTTGTTGTGGTTGTTGATGTTGCAAGAGTGTAATGTAAACTATCTCCACATTCTGCTTTTCTAGTAGCTGTAGAAAGATAAATGTAGTAGACTTACAGAATAAATATGATCTAATTTGTGATCGATTGTTATGTTTGAATAAACTATACTCTTTATTGGTTCAATACGCAATAGCGTGTAATGTGTCTGAACGATTTCTAAAACGGGAAACAGCTATTGACAAACAAGCTAGGTAGAACTAGGTAAACAAACTAAAGAACAAGAGATGTCTCGCTTGAGGTCATCATTTAGCATTTTACAGCTTTCAATTTTTTTCCTGCTGAAAAAAAGTGTTGAAAGATTTTCTCACTTTGTCTTCGCCAAATATGTTTCAGTAATTTGAATTGACATTGTTTCTTATTTGCACTATAAAATTCAAATATTTTCATTTCTATTTTTTTTCTCTGTGATAACTCTTTGAAAGTTAGCGGAGTTGATTTCCTAATAATTCTACCGGAATGTAAATTAGGCAGGTCGATAGGAGCTAAAAAGGCCTAATACGCATGCAAATCTCGTGCGCATCTGTCTCTGTGCTTGACGCTAAAGAGGCAAAATATGCATGTTATTCTCGTGCGGCTTCTTTTGTGTCTGACGTCAGTGGGTGAGGATTATTGAAATCGACATGGGAGTCCTCATGTAATTTAAATTTGTCTCTACATTTTTAAAGCCTAAATCTACAATTTTATTTCGCAATGAAATGGAAATATAAGGAATCACTGTCTAGTTAGGAGGGTATGTCAGGGACATCAACAATACTGGGAAAATTATAATATGCGATAATTTAAGCATAACGGGCAAACTATGCAAATTATCCCATGTTTCCCACTATTCTTGATGCCCTGGAATACCCTCCTAACTAGACAGTGATTCCTTAAATAAACCCCTTCCACAATATTCACGTTTTATTCCTTGGAGATAATCGATGCAAATACCTAAAATGTGGTCAGTTATTCTGGGTTTTTTTAATCATTTTTATTAACTACTGTGAAGGTACACTTTAAACTTTATGTTAAAATTTTTCATAATCTTACTGTTATTTTTTGAAGATAATTTATGCGACCCCACATCTATGGTACCCGTGACCCAGGGGCCTTGAAATTCACAATTCAGGAAGAATGGCCCTTGCTCATTATAGCTGTATAGGTAGTTTATCTGCTAAATATCCAGGAGCAGAGAAGAAGATATTCAAAGAATTGATATATTTTTAATATATAATCAAAACCCTTGCACCGGAACCCCACTGGTTATAACTATATACTTAGTAAGTGTATTTAATACCCAGGAGCAGAAAAGAAGATTTTTAAAGAAATAATGCATCTTTATTATACAATCAAAAGAGCCCCGCCCCAGCACTAGAACCCCTGACCCTGGGGCCATAAATCTCTCAATTTTGGAAGAGGCATTCTTGCTTATCATAACTATATACTTAGTTAGTTTGTTTAGTACCCAGGAGCAGAGAAGAAGATTTTCTAAGAATTAATGTATTTTCACTATATACCAGCCCCGCCCTAACACAAGAACTCCTGACCCGGGGCCATAAAATTCGCAGTTTTAAAAGAGGCTTCTTGATCATGATAACTATGTACCTAGCTAGTTTGTTTAATACCCAGAAGCAGAGTAGAATATTTTCAAAAAAATAATGTATTTTCACTATATAATCAATAGAGCCCCTCCCTAACACCAGAACCCCTGACCCTGGGGCCATAAAAATTCACAATTTTGGAAGAGTCATTTTTGCTTATAATAACTTTATACTTAGTTAGTGTGTTAAATATCCAGGAGGAGAAAAGAAAATTTTCAAAGAATTTTTGCATTTTCTATACATAATCAATAGAGCTCAACCCTAACACCAGAACCCCTGACCCTGGGGCCATAAAATTCATAAATTTGGAAGAGGCATTATTGCTCATCATAACTATTTGCTTAGTTAGTTTATATAATACCCAGGAGCAGAGAAGAAGATTTTTAAAGAAATAATGCATTTTCACTATATGATCAATAGAGTCCCGAACTAGCACTAGAACCCCTGGCCATAATTTCAAAATTTTGGTAGAGGACTTAATGGTCATCACATTGTGCTAATAGTTTGACTGCTTGATGTCCAGGAGTAAAGAAGAATTTTTTTAAAGAATGCACTAATTCTAGTGGTTTTGGCCCAATCCCTCAGAACCCAGGGGGGCAGGGACCATGAAATTCACACTTAATCTTTCCCTTTACCCATAGATGCTGTATGCCAAATTTGGTGGAAATTGGTTGAGTGGTTGCAGAGTAGAAGCTGAAAATGTTCAAATATTAACACACGACGAAAGACGCACGACGACGAACAATAACGGATAGCAATTTACTCAGATGACCTAAAAATCCAACTCGCATCAATACTTAAGGTCAAGATCTAGTAAAGGAAAGGTGCCAACAGATATATCAAACTTAAGAAATAAATCCTTTAATGATACTCTTTAACTTTAGCTTAGTCAAATAAGATGTTTCGGGGCATAATTCGTATGTATACAAGATTTAAAAAAAACATATTTGAGACTGTAATTGCAATGAAAAATTTAAATAAGAATAGTCATTAATATTAAAGTTTTTTTCAATATCAGACAAAGGATCCAGATCCAGATTGTCTACAGTCTTTCAGAAAACAGTGATTTGTGTGTTCTTGGCCTTTACTTTGAAATGATGTCAAATTTAATACAGGAATCGGGACTACTTTTCATCTGATTTCAAATTGAATTCCGTGAAAATACTTATTTGCTACATAATTCTATTAGTGCCATTAAGAACTAGGAAAAAAGTTGAAAGTGATTATGAAGTTATAATGGATCTAGTTATAATGGATAATGGATCTAGCACCAAATAGTTATTCTAAAGACATTTACTAGTTCTTGACCTTAACACTATATTGAGTTTGGAGTTGATTTTACAACAACAACAACAAACCAAGATAATAAAGTTATTGGATATATATTCAAATTGTGAATTTGTAACCGGCAGATTTTGTACCCCTGAAACATCTTATTTTCCAAAAAAGTTTAAAAAAAAAAAAAAAGAAAAAAAAAATAATAATAATTCGGAACATTTTGGGAATAAACTACCTTGAATAATAATTTAAAAGAACTGTATTGAAGATTATTTAAATAGAATATGCCTACTGTTATTTATAACCTTATGGTATAGTCCGCCGCAAAAAAAAATTATTAAAAAAATCAAATTATGAAAAGATTTGAAAGAACAGGTATTGTATTATATAACCTGGACCAAAAAAGGTAATGATCATGAAATATGTTTTTTATGTCCTTTATCATAGAAATCAAAATACAGTTTTAATTTCAATGTCATTTTTTTAATTTAAAGTTTGAAAATTAAACATTAGATTTAACAGGTTTGTTTGTACACCCAACACGAATCGTTCATTATGGTTACTCTAAATTTGCCTATTTGGATGTGGCTGAAAATAAGATTTATATTCAGAGGAGTCAAATCATTTCAGTAAAATGATTGCCTGTATTTTGTATGATCTCCCTGTGAGACAATAAGGCTTCTACAGCGCCTGTACATACTTTCCATCAGCCGTGCAAGGCTAGCCTCAGGGATCTGTTGCAGTTTATCCTGCAACGCTGTCTGAAGCTATCGACGATTTTGGAGAAGTGTTAGACGAGCTGAAATCTGTTGCTAAAGAATGTTTCATGCATGTTCAGCTGGGTTCAGGTCTAGTAAATGCCTTGGCCATGGTCATGACTCTGAATTGTTTTAATTTTCAAATACCCGTATACCATTTCTTTGAGGTCGAGCATTACCGTTCATTAAGATAAAATCCTCCCCCAGCATACGGTGTCTTTCAAAAAGCTGTAGTCAGTTTTCAAGAAGACGAACACGAAGACGCTGGAAATATAATGTACTTCTTGACCGACTTCATACACTAAAGATCTATGGACCTTATCTGAGAAGATCGGACATCTATTTTTTTTTTTATAATCCAAGAATGTTTTCATTTTATCACATATGTATGCCGGAGAGATAAGAGAATTAATAGTAAGGCCCATAATTCCGCATTGAATTTGTAAATGAAGGATAACACGTGTTTTTGTTTATTTAAAAAAAATATCTCAATAGCTCAAGGAACAGGTAACATGCACATCGCCTTGAACGAACTGTTTGCACTGCATACTTCTGATAAGAATGTTATGCAATTTATGAGTGACACACGTATTTTATCTACTGACCAAGATGATACGGTTATTGAGAAAGTTGTATTGATCGAGACAAACCTCGACGTTGCAATTTTTGGACACTTAACCGAAAGTAAGTAAATCCACGTAGATTTTTTTTCTCACAAATAATACATACTATTAATTAACATAATAGATAATTTTTTAAATAGAGAAAATTTTTTTAGATGGGGTCGCTATGTTTTGCAGGTAGGTAAATGCACTTATGGTACAATGTACAAAGGAAATTGATGTAAAATAAGTAGTCCTGTTTTTTTTATGTTTTAGAAAAAAAATCAAATTATCATAATACCATTTAACATTATTCTATTAATAAAAATTTAATTATCATATAATTTGCGCATACATCAATTACATGTGGTATTTTTTTCATAGGTTAATAGCTCACTCCATGCGTTTTTAAGCAATAGGGTCAAATCATTCCACTTGAATGACTTTATAAGAACTTTTGATGTTGATCTCCTGCCACACCTTATTACCAATCTTGTTGCATGGACGGATTATGCATCATACTTATATTGGATCACTTTAATTTTAAGACCTCCTTAATATCCGGAACAATACACCAAGACATCATGGGAAAAAAACCAATGGCTTGGTAAAGTTATCCAATTTTTACGCAGAAAAAACACTAAGTAGTCTAATGCATGTTTCATAGTTCAAAGTACAAGATATTTTCTTTTCGAAATTAATGTGTCAGCGAATTTTTCTAACAATCTCTGTATCGCGTTGTTTATTTTGAATTTACTACACGGAACAAAATACAAAATTTACAATATTATGAGTCATCATACCCCCAGGTAGTAAATTCAAATTCATAGTTTAAAAAAATCACTTTGATTTACTAATGTCAATAGTTTGACTTAGCAGTATTAAAAAAAAATAATATTTTACGTAACTGCTAATCAAAGCTTGTGAATCTGATCCCCTTCTTGTTTGTTAAATTGTTCACATTTATACCGTCATTTTAGTAAATGACATTATTCATCTCTATGAAAGTGTTTTATTTGACTAATACAAAATTAGCAAAAACAAGCTGCGGTGAGCTTGCATATAAGCATAAGAATACATAAAACAACAATTATTAGAATAATAATTGTATTTATGTATTGAATGCGATAACTTAGTTGGAGGTTTCCGGTAGGATTAATTTTGGTAAAATGTGAAAATTTTTAGACCCACGCCTTGGTTGATGGATTACTTGTGGTAGAAGGTGTAAGGTCACGTGGTCAGCTCAGCGAGTCATTCAGTTGTATCATGATAACCCGCATGCTGACCGTGCTTAAATGAGGCACGTCTATTTTGAAGACCCTCCTCCACCCCTACATTCCTACCCCTTAAAATGTGTATTACTGTGTCATGTAAGATCATATATTTCATCAGTTCTGACTCGATTTGTTTATACTGTTTGTATGTATTTTGTTTCACTACTATCCTTGGCCTATTTTGTTTCGATGTGCCATATTTTTGCTAACTGTTTAATATGATGTTTTGATTCTGCTTGGCCTATTTTGTTTTGATGTGCCATCTTTTTGCTAACTTTTTCATATGAAGTTTTCATTGTCTTGTCTTACAGATACCTTTTTTTCTAGTCAGTTTTAGGGGATCAGACATTATCATATTTTAGGTAACTGCTAATTAAAGCTTGTGAATCTGATCCCCTTCTTGTTTGTTAAATTGTTCACATTTATACCGTCATTTTAATAAATGACATTATTCATCTCTATGAAAGTGTTTTATTTGACTAATACAAAATTAGCAAAAACAAGCTGCGGTGAGCTTGCATATAAGCATAAGAATACATAAATGATATTACGAAATCTATAGTTAACTGTACATGTAAAAATATAAAAACTGTTGTGAACTCTAATACTTTTTAGGGTATACAGAATTTAGTTTCAATTGACTAGATGACTGATTTTTTTCTTAAATAGTTTTAGGCTAAGTTAAGGAAGTAAAGGAGAATGAAATAAAATATTTGAAAAAAAAAATGTCTTTTTTGTTTACTAAACAAATATTGAATCTCTTAACTTGCTACAACTAAACATGATGATAAATTAGGTATGTTAAAATGAAAAAACATGTCGATACCGACATATCAATTAAATTATAATATGAAATGGTGCTATTTGTGATATGTACATGTACATTTTAAAATGAACATTTCAGATTCTTTAGTATGCAAAGTGGTGTATGGAATCATAGCAATAATTACGGCTGCCTTAATTTGTGGATTGCAAAGATGTTTTCGAAAAAAACTCAAGGATTTGTTAGAAACCGATATTGGGGCTGGCAGGAGAGATGATGATTATCGATGCTCTACCATATCAGATCGGACTGTAGCTACATGTAATAACCAAGGAAATAACCGAGTTCAAATGAATTGGTTAAATGTATTGCATCCTACCCACACTAGTCAATAGCCTGGTGTTATTCATCATACCCAGCATGTCACAGTGTTAAATCCTTTAAGCAATATACAGGTAGCAAACCAATCTTTCTTCCATACATATATATACAACTCAGAATTACCAATGCCGACACCTATACCTCAGCAGTCACGAATGAGTCACATCATGCACCTTCCAAATAACATAGAAGAGGGTCGGACTTTGAATTCATCTGCATCCAACATAAATCAGCAAAGCAGAAGTGTTCCACGTCATATTAATAATCGTGAAAGACCTGCAATTGAACAGAGGACGACAGATAATGAAGATTCATCCTGTCCCAATTTCTGGCGTTTTGTTTATTTTTGTCTTATGTCTTTTTACCTTTATGATTTTATTGCTGATGCAGTATTATCATCAGAGTATTTTATCAGAGGAGAGTTTAAGGATTTCATATTGTCGGTAGCACCAGGTGCAACATCAGTTTTATTTTCGATACCAATTCTTCTTTATCTACCAATTACACATGTTGGACTAAACTGCTGTTTCGGGTTTCTGATCGTAGTAACTTCACCTTTAGCTAAGGCAATGATGTAAGTCTTTTTTAAAATTGAAATTCATTTAAATTAAAAAGAAAACGTTTATGTTTTAATGTATAACTTAAAAAGAAAATTATCTTAAATGATTGTCGTCGAAAAAATTATTCATTAAGTTGTCATATTTGTATCGCGTAAATGCAAAGTGAATTATGCGAAGATGCTGCATAATTATATATCAAACTTGCGACCGGGCAATGTCTACATGAAGAATAACTATGTTGACAGGCAAGTAGCTCATCCCTTTAGAGAATCTTTATTAATGTTGCTTATAGCTTACTTCCAAACGCTTTTCAAGGATATGATTTTGCAAAATAAACAGTATTACATACACATGCGACTTATTCATGTATGCATTGTGCATAAGAATCAATTATCAAATCCATAATATTTCCACACTTTTTCAGTTATGGTTGGATAGTTAATATAGGTGAGAAATCATGGCGAAAAAGATGGTACCTCCAAGCTCTCACATTCCTGCAGCTTTTGGAAGTATGCATTGAAGGGCTTCCGCAATTTATTTTCGAGTATTACATTTTCTTGACAGAGAGTCAAACATTGTTCAAAAGTAAGACTTCTTAAAAAGTTCATTGAAGACCTGATTTCAAATTATTTTACATATACTTGTCAATGAGTTATTTCTAATATGTTTAATTCAGTATCTGTGTTAAAGGCAAAACATTTATTTCAAAATTAGAGATTATCTCCTTCGTGCATAAAATCTCTAATCCTTCTACAAATCTAGCTAAAGTGCTAGCCTACCTTAATCAATTTAAAGATTTTTTTCTTTTAACGTTCAGTTAAGAAATATAATTTGTCAAAATATCCATCTACTGCCTAAAAATCGTCAACGTATTTACATACTTAAATAGTTTCCGTTTGCTATGCATGTAGATCATGAACACTTAGTATGTAGAAAGATATTCATTTTTTTTTTTGGTTATGTAAAAAACTTTATCCCGCTTCAGACAAATTTGTAGATCACTGATTGGATAAAAGCTAATCACATGACGATTTAAATTTTCCGGATTACGTCGCCATCGAGCATTAATATGAAAATCGGGCACGCGATTCCGTTCGAAGAGTTGTTATTGTAAATAAAAATGGCGACTAAGAAACGGTATACGTAGGTACATGTAGTTTAGTTTAATTTCTTGTTACCGTAACAATATTTTATGTTGATTGTTATTGGATTAAAATTTAATATTTTCATAATATGCACAAATATTTTTTTTATATTAAAAAGGTCTTCAGCGGGATAAATTCGTAACACAGTCAGTTAGTGACCTAGCTAATACGGATTCATACAGGGTGTGAAATGGAAATCTGTATTGGGACTCGGCTTCGCAATAATCCCAATACGGATTTCCATTTCACACCCTGTATGAATCCGTATTAGGTCACTAACTCACTGACTGTGTAACTAATAGTACATTGTTGTTTGCAGGTTTACAAAGCATACAGAAGTGGTTTGCTCTTGTGTCCATTTTAACTGTGTCACTCTCCATCACATCTGCGACAACAACGCTAGACAGAGAGGAGGATTCAAGGTCGGTGTATGATGAGAAATTGAAAAAGAGAATTCAACCTGCTGAGAAAGAATATTACTGGAATAAATATAAGGACGAAAATTCAAAACTATGGTATTTTTATTTTGTCATTGTATACATTGGAAGGATTTTTGAGTTTATTCCAAGATGTATCATTTACACAAAGTTTATACAAGAATTTGGCTTGAAGTCATTTGGATACTTCGCTGGAATTTACATTTTCATATTATTATTATTTTCAGTGAATTGTTTAAGAAAGATATATTCAGATAATTCAAATGATACTTGTATTAAGCCACTCATCATTATAAGTACTATAGTTGGTGCATTTGCAAACCTTTTCTTTTGCTACGAATGGTTATTTCGATTTCAATGGACGAAAAAAGAATTGTATATTCGATACTATGCATTATTTTACATTGTTAACTTGGCTCTTTGTATTGCTAATACATCTTTTGCCGGTGGATTGACGATGTATCTGATCCTATTTCCCACTACGGTTATTCCTCAGATTATACTGCTTTTACTCCGCGTACATTTGAGACAAAAACTGAAAAGTAGCATCAGTTGAAAACCTTTTTAACATTTTGGACAAATTATTTTTAAACTCTTCTTTTTCAATTCGAATTAAGAAAGATTTTTTCTTTATCCTGAGCTCCATGTATCGACTGAATATGTAGTATCGCGATAACCTCCCAGTGATCTACATTGTATCCTACTACACTTTAGGCTAAACTCCTCTCAAACATTTATTAGACTGATTCAGTGAATGTTTAGCAAGATACTTAAACAGCATTTCTTCTTTATCTGGCCATAAAACATTCACTTTGACCGATCTTGCATTGTATTTTATAGCAAAATTGCCCTCATCCAATAGACGTTTCCTACATCTACCTCCACCGCGAAAGAGTTCCGTTAAGTTTAGTAATTGCGATATCAAATGTTAATTGCTTGTAATTTCTTTAAAAAAAAAATCACCAGCTTTTAATTAGATTAATTAATTGACTCAAATTTTCATATTCCTTAATATACCTTTCAAAAGTTTAATACAAAGTAGCTTTCTTCATGAGAAAATTCGGACAGATAAAGCAGAGAGCTACAGATCCAAGCGTTGTAAAAATTTTTGATTTACGTGAACGCGTACGATATCTTGTCGCTAATTTAGGTAATTATTTCATGCGTTCAAGCTTCCCCTGGCTTTTAGAATGGTATCCAATAATTGATAATGTATCCAAGTCTTTTTTGATACTTAATTTACCTTTTAACGGTCCGAAACAGTTGTCTAATGATGGTCTAAAATAGGTCTATTTCGATGTCCATAACTACAAACAGCATTTTTTACTGTTGATAGGTAGGTTAATTATCGGCAATTGAATTTAAATGTATGATTAATTATTAAATACGAATTTCAAAGCAAGCTTTGGAGAGTATAAAATACAAGAAAAATACCCAAAGTGAGCGATAAAAATGTGATCGTCGGCGTAAATCGAAGGGTTTTACAACGCTTGAATCTGTGGCTGTCCGCTTTATCTGCCTGAATTTTCTCAAGCAGAGGGCTAAAGTTCTGCAGCAAAATATAAAGGTGCCCTGAATATTGATGACTTTTCTTTGCTGTTGGTTTGCATCCGCTTTGTGAATTCTTTAAACTCAAGATTATAATAGGTCACTCCTTATTTTCTTTCTGTAGTAATCAGACAGCATTTCTTTCCTTAACATAGAAACACGCAATATTATTTCTAAAATTCTTCCTCTGATTCAAATGAAAAATAGAATGTAAAATATGCATAGTCTGCTTTTCTTTGAATCCTTCGATATCTCTCTGAAAATAATATAGAATCATTGAGTGAAAAGCACCTCGCCCATTTACGTTCTTAGTTACACTGCATTTTTTAAAATCTTCTCAAAACAATTAAAAAGAGAATGTGTATGCTTCATTAAAATAATTTCCTACATGTTTTGTTTCTTGATTATAATGATGGGTAATATTTATACAAATTTTATGCTGACGTGTGTGTTTTTTTTTGTTTTTTTTCTTTTTATCATCTTCATTTAATGGTGAGATGTATTTCAATGAAATTGTAATCTCTGACAAGCTGATTTAAGATACATTGATACTCTGATAAGAGAGATAACTCTTAATGTCTATTATTCCCTTATAAATTATTTATAAAGTTTAAGTGACTTTTTTGTCAAATTTTGCCCCGCAAACTATGCTATAATTGTTCGTATTTTATTCAGCATATATATTTCCTTTGGAAAATCAGAAAAGTTAAAGGAAATATTCATAGACTGCAGTAAGTGAGCAGAGGGTTTATGAGCCTTTATATTATTTGCTTTGTTTTGCACATAATCTACAAAGATTTGTATCACCATTTCCGCACATTCTATGCTTTGTTTTAGATGTATAAATAAAGACAAAGTCGTCTATGCAATATCTTCTTTCAATAATTGATTTAATATCAAATCAGTTAGAATATGCAAAAAGATTAACGACTGAAGGTGTTCAATATATTCGATATTCGTACATCTTATTTTTATTGTATCTTGAGCATTCATTGTCCCTTAAACATAAATGTACTATTTACGCAGACAAGAATGTCTTGCATTGATGAATCAATACCCATCAGTATAGAGGATTCTGTACTTAAGCATCTTGTAGATGTTTTTAAAAATACATTTACAACTAGAGTTGCATACTAGGCGTTATATAGGAGAACTATGTTTGACATACATTGCAATGCATTTTTATTATTATTTTCCCTCAAACTGTCACTACTGAACAAAGATTTTCAGCCTTTCTGTTAACATTTTTTTAACAATCCGAAACGTGTTATTTATGACTAAGATAATCCTATGTATTGTAATCCCTATGCTTACATTTGAACTGAGAATGTGTTAATAACCGGTTGTATGTAAAGGTATAAATTATTATTACTGCAAATATAGATGCGTGCTTCTTTCAATCCATTTTGCTATTGATTTGATTAGCTCATTCATGAAAAAATGTGATTCATCCATTTATAAGTGAAATCCTTTTTATAAAATCTTTATTACGGAGATTCTTTGTCACACATAAACCTGTCCCAGAATGAACATCATCCAAGATCTGGGTTTTGGGAATGTTAGCTAATCAGAACCATCGAATTAAAATGTTGTTAGAAATAAATTTCCATTGTACATTGTGCATTACCAAAAAAAAAAAGAAAGAAAAAAAGAAAGAAACGCATATTCAGATTAAACATTATAAGTTTTCACTTAAAAACATTTTAAAAATTTTTAGAAGTGATTTTAGAGTGTTTTAAAAAAAAAATCAAACATTTCCTATGTTCCAAATTGACAAGTTAAGTTGTTGATGTCCTTGACGTCGCCTCCAAATTCTAGAGACATGCGCCTGAACCTATTCATATGTCCTTTGCAACCTCTCAGCGCTAGTTGTTTTCCAGTTTATGGGGGTTGTGCACTAATGCCAGCTCCTCTCAGTCTCTTGCAAACAATATGTGCAATATCTGCTGATTTCAGCAGTTTGATCAGAAGCTCAGAGTCGATTGTGCATGTGCTTAAGGAGGATCTGACGGTCGCGTCTGGGTGTGGTAACCCTCAGACGGACAGTTCTTGCTGCAAAGCCGATTAATGTACACCAAATGCAGTTGCAACTTCCAGTTGCGTACGTAGCTCCGATAAGTATCAATGTTAGATTCCTGTTGAGTTCATCTTTGTTCATGGATGGCATTGTAGCATCAACATTGCAATCAAAAATATGGGTTTAAAAAGAATGTTTATTGTTTCTCTAAATCCAAAATTCCATTGAAAATAGACCCTTGTTTTTCAGGGAATCATGCAAAACACTATTTTCATAAACATGATTAATTAATGGAAATAATTCAACAAATAGGATTTAAAAACCCATGATGTACTTTTAATAGGTCACAGGTATCCAATAATAAAAAAAAGTTGTTTAATATTCTTTTTCAAAATTTCTTTTAGGAGTTAAACAATATGCGTTCCTTCTTTTGTAGAGTATTACCCACAATGAAACGGTGTTTTGTTTAAAAAAAAAAATTGCCAGAATTTCATATATATTTATTTCGAAAAAAAAATGGCTAAAATAAACAACTCTGTTAAGAAGATTTCTAAAGTAATTTACTCAGAAAAATAATAACTAACCATAATATATGAATATCACAAAAAATAACATTTTCCTGGGAAATGATTATCCAGTGATATCAATCAAACGATAACTTACAGCAATAAACTTCAATGCTCCCAAACGTTTAAAGTTCATTGATACTTTGATAAGAGATATAACTCTTAATAAATGTATATTATCCCTTTATAGATTGGCGAAGTTAAATTGTTTTTTTTTTTGTTGTTGTTGTCTTATTTTGCCCCGCAATCTATGTTATAATTGTTTGGATTTTACTTATAAAGACAATTTCTTTTGGAAAATCATTAAGGTTCAAGCAACATTTTATATGAGTGAGCAGAGGTTTTATGCACCTTGAAGAATCTTGAACAAACAACAATAATGATCAAGGTTGTACCTTATTGCCATATGTTAAACATATTTATATACCTTACAAAGTTTATGAATATTGTTAAGTATAATGTCATTAATAATGACTTTTGTCACAAAAGTATATTACTAAAGGTACAATCAGAAAGTCAATTATTATCATTGATAGTATCCATCTGTTCAAAATCAAAATATAAACAGGTTTTTACCAGTGAAAAGGTTGAAAAAAAATTATCAACAATCGACGTATTAAGGTTATTTGAAAGAAAAATACAATGAAATAAATTAAAATAAGTGTCAACACCAAAATTACGAGACTATATAAAAGTTTTACGATCACCTGTATAAGATATGGAGTGCTTTCCAAACATGTAAACGAATTGTTCGGATTGTATATTGCTATACTGGAAACTCCGATGATAACAAACAATATCATAATTATCTTGATTGCTTTAAAAAGATAAAATTTATGTTTAAAAATATTTCTTTTCAATGGCAACAGAAAATAAACTAAGTATAAGTAGAAGCAAAGAAAGATACAATAGAACCAGAAAACTGTTTGCCCTGCTTGATTTGAAATATGACAAAAGATAATTTTCAGAAGAACCATTAAATAAGATATTTTCTCCGAAAAACATAAAAGTGATTTCTCTGCATATAAGCTACTTCGAGTAGATGTATTTTCAATTCCTCCGAACAAAACAGAATTTACCCAACTACACAACTCCAACGTCAATCTATGCAACATAGTAACAGACACTATATCGATGTCCAAAACACAGCCAATCTTAAAAGATTGAAGGCTACATAATGAAGAATTATGTTCCCATTTTACAAAACATTCCATTCTAATATAAGCGTGTCCTACTATTGCATAATAAAACCACAGTTTGAAAAAAATAAAAAGGAAAGCCAGTCATAAGAAAACATGTTTCTTTTTTTGATAAAGCTCCTTGATTTTGGACAACCTAATAATTGTTCTCCCCTTTCAATTTCACTTTCGTCTATAGATAGAGAGAAAGTTCTGAAAGTTTCTAAAGGTAGATACCCCTCATTACATCGAATGTGTGGATCTGCACCATGCTGTACTAGAAATTCCACAGCATCAAGGCATTTTGGTACATTAGACATCCGTCCTACAATGCAATACAATGGAGTATTTCCATAAATATCGGTGGAATTAAGACCCTTCCTGGAGTTTACTAACAAATAAGTCGCTGCATGAATGAACTTGAAGAATGCAAAAAACATTAGGTATTTCTTGAAGTTTTTAAACGTAAGAAAAGATATAAATTTTCCATCATGAGATTGTTCAATGTTAGAACTCAGAAAAATTTCAATCATACTTTTACTATTGGCAAAATGAATCGGAGTCCTGTCCTTAATATCTCTTTGAAATGGATTAGCACCAAAACTTATCAATATTTTTCCAGCATTGACATTATCATATATTGCGGCTATATGAAGCAAAGATAGTCGTAAAGAATTTCCATTAAAATTTGCCAACGTCTGTGTTCTTGATGCATGAAGTTGGGTGCGATAAAAGTGTCGCCCTTTTCCGTTGAATATTTTGAGGATAATGCCCGAATCATTTTTGTGGATTGCATTACAGATTTTAACAAAATCTATCCACAGAAAACTCTCTGACGAAACTTTATTAATGTCTCTAAAAAACAAATCAATTTGGTCCTTTACTACACACTTTGTAGATAAGCCGGACCCAGGTAACATATGAATGAGCTCATTTTTCACTGTTCCTGAAATTAAAAGCATTTCAACAATCTTTGAACTCTTATTCATTAAAGCAACCTGCAAACTTAACGCTCTGTTAAAAAGAACATTTGAATAACAAACCTGATCATAAATTTCTGCATCGTAGCGCAACAAAACACACATAGCTTGTTCATTATTTCTTAACACGGCAATAGTAAGCGGCGTTCTAAGCTGAAAATCAACGCAATTGGCGTCAAATCCCTTGCTTAGAAGTAATTCTAACATTTCAACTTTATTAAACCAGGTAGCAACAAAGCAGGCACTCCAACCTAGTATCTCATCTTGCTGCTCCAAATCAGCTCCGCTTTCGATCAAACAATTAGCAATATCACAATTATTTGTTTTAGCAATTTTTCACAGCAAAGGTATGCCGTAGCGGTCGAAAGATTTAATCTTTCCACCTTTGGAGAGGAGTAATTTAATGAAATCTAAATGTTCTCCCAAAACAGCCAAATGTAAAAGATCAGTAACCATTGAAAAATGTTCATACAATTGTCTGAAGATGTTATTTGGACTTTGACAAATGTGATGAAATAGAAAATAGCATCCAGCGACAACTAACCACTCAATAAATATACTCTTTCTTCTTTGCAAGACTTCTAGCATGGCAAGTCTGTTTGTGTTTGTTATGTTTGCGTAATCCTTTTCCACCTGTTGCATATTTTGTGGTAAAGAGTCTGAGAAAGGCAATTGTTTCAATTTGTTTAAAGAAATTTTGCTTTCTAGGAGGAAGGTTACAAAGTAATTCACAAATTCTCTGTTTTGCAGTGGATCACTCAGAAGAACATTTCGAAATTTTCCGTCCATTATCTCTGCAAGAGTTCTCTTCGAAAATGATCTATACAATGAACTCTCTATTATTAAAACATTTTCATCGTCCTCCTGACGTTTTTGAATTCTAACCCTTTCCATTATAAATTTGCGCTTACAACAACTAATCATGGTTTCTGGATAACATGAAGCAAGTGGCAGGCAATTGATTCTTCCAGTCTATCATGGATGAACATGAACGGGTTGTCTGATCGGACAAATGAACCTGAGACTGATAGAAGTTGCTTATAAAGACGCTTCCGTGGAATTGATTCTGATACTTTACATGCGCGTAAAATTTGGAAGAAATCATCTTTCTTTGGCAAGGCACAAGTGATATCAAATATTTGCTGTAGTGTTTCATTTACAAATATCACGTTTAAGACCAAAGCACAATACACTTCTTTATTTTTCTTTTGTAGGCGATCTTACTCTTGTCGGAAAATGATAGATGGATTGGAAAAAAAATTAGCTTTTCTTTTTAAAATATTCAGAATTGGAGAAAAACAACTCACATAACAAAGGAAATGCAAAATCACAACGACAGATTGCCTCAATTTCCTCTGTACCAATGTCATCCTGTTTGTGTCGTTCCAACATGCATTTTTTAAACATTTCTCGTCTTTCAATGAGAGACATGGCTAAATCATTTGAATCAAGATCAACAATTGTTGAATTAAAAACAGTCGAAATAGATAGTTCATCAATTTCCTTCTGTAAGTTTCTTCGCAAGGTACATAACAGTTTGGCGTCTTTCGACTTAAATATTATTTCAAGCCGAGTATTTACCTTTTCCCATAGTTCAAGAGAGACATCATCTACTTTGTATTTACCTATGATATCATCGATAATAAAAAGTTGCTTTCGACTACTGAATCTGTGAAAGAAAATGTCGTTAGCAGAGCTAATAGGAATTATTTCAAATCATTCTTCCTCAAGCATGAGGGATACATACTTCATTGTCGCTGTTTTTCCTGTACCAGAATTCCCTACAATCATGACCCTCTTGTTAGTTTTAATTTTCTCCAATACTTCTTCCGTACCCCTCGTTTTATAAAATATTTTTGCCTCATTCTTCCATTCTTCTACTAAGTTTATCGTATTCTCTGTGAAAAGAAAATAACATATTGCAAATATATATCATAGACACACATTCAGAGAGAGAGAGAGAGGGGGGGGGGGAGAAAGATGAAGCTCAAACATAACTCACGGCAATATTCATGATGAACAAATATTCCAAAAGCATGTAGCTTGTTTTCATTTTAACTAATCTGAGCCAAAGGCTCAAGTGCGTCATATGAAATTGTTCCATGAGTGGAAATTCCTACATTTCAGGCAGAGACAATTAAGTAAAAAAAGTTTAAATTTTGAGGGATCATTTAAAAAAATATTAAACACCACTTTGCAATGAAAATTTGCATTTACGTGAAAGCTTCTTAACATCATTTTAAAACTAAATCTGTTCAATTTAGGACCTCTGGATGTACGATGGAGCTATTATGGACGATCAGTATGAAAGAAAAAACAGACCAGATTTTTTTAAAACATAAAGTCGTGATCTTTACTATTTATATGAAAGCATTATTAGAATATGAATACATGGACAAATACCCCAAATGGTGCTCAATCGCAAGTCAACAAAACAAGTGTTTTGGGGATATCAGAGGTGTTCACAATTTGTTTCAACATCTAGAGGAAAATTGTATGTTGATAGGTAAAGATCATGACGCTGACCCTATTTCAGATTTACGGGATACAGCTGGTAACGATCATGACACACATTCCGATTATAAGCAATCTTGTTTCGCCGTTACATTGCTATTGCGATATCATGTTCTACCACCTATGGCGAGTTATCTAGTACGCACTTTATGGACAAACTTCTATTTCCTTACCAAAAAAAAATCAAGAATAAGGACATATTTTGATACATGTACAATTTTCTGATCGTTTTAATTTACCTCTGAAGGAACGATGATATTGTAACTCGCTTTTCAATTCCCGGACTTCCTCTTGAATCCTGCACAATAGCTCCTCCTTACTGGATCCTTCCAAATCTAATGTTTCAATATCACGAACAATGTCGTCAGTTTCTCCATTGCTTATATTACTCAAAGCCTATGGTGAAACAAAAGTCCAAGTACTATGAATGAATAAAAAATATGATGCCCATTACCTCAACCTAAAAACATATTTAAATAATTGTTGTCAGAAAAAAATTGCTGCTCTCAGATAAAAATTTCAACAAATGATTATTACTAAAAAAAGTTATTAGGAAAATAATATGATCAGTTCGTGTGAACTGATTCTATACAAAAGTGAAAACTGATGTACCGTATAAACTCGCCTCTAGGTCGGAGTTTTGTGAGTTAATCTCTGGCACAAAACTCCATGTCCGACTTATAGGCGAGCTTTAAAATGAATGATATTATATGAGGTCAGTCCCTCTGATATATAAGCTTGTTAAATACAACCGACTTATAGGCGGACCGATTTATTGGCGAGTATATACGGTACACTAGCTAGCGCTGTTCCATCAAATGCTTACATGATTAAAAATATCTCTTTAAAATAACTTACCACTTTTAGAGAAGACCATATCTTATGGTAAGAATTATCATTTATTCGACATTTTGAGAGATGAGATAGTTTGTTTCTGTACACTTTGATTCTGGGCAAATTCGCTCCTAGAGAGTTGTCGCTGTCAGGTGGAAGTCTATCTCATCCGGTAATAGGTTCCTGAACAAGTTTTAGGTTTCGTAAAAGGCATATCATCAAGGTAGTGTCAAAGTCGGTGGAAGAAGTTTGCAAAAAAGCATCCAAAAGAAAAGGTACCTTAAGATATTCAGTGAGAGGGGTAATCAAGGTTTTATTTTTTTTTGCAAAATGTGATTATTGGAAGATACTGTAAACCAAATTTTATTTGCGTGCGAAGTTCGCGAGAGCCTCTTCATCGCGAATATTTCTCGCCGCGAACCTGTCCTTTAAGTGTATATGTCTATTAACCACAGGTCCAAAAAAGATTGATCGCGAAAATTAATCGTCGCAAACTAATTTATCCCTGGTAAATCGCAAAATAAAGTCGTCGCGAATAAAAGTTGGTTTACGGTAATTGTAAATGTCGAAAGCTTACGACAAAATCAGCGACTAAACCGCCGACACACAGCAGAAAATATTTGATCAAAAAAGGTCATTAAACCTTCCCTAGGCACCATTTCTAAAATTTAAGTGAGACTCTATATGTTGCATTAGAGTAAGAATTTTACAGGTAGTTAACAATTCCATATTTAAATGACCAATCACATATGAAATTTCTTTGAATTCAATTTACGATAATCTATGATTTAAAAGCAATCTGTCTGTTTGGTTTTTTTTTTACATCTCTCTCGACCATTTGTCTCTGGAGAGCTGCAAACATTAATTTTTACTTTGCACTCAGTGCTATTAAGCAATGAAAGATCTTTTTCTTTTTAACACCTTTTCTGTTTATGTGGTCTCATTTAAAACACCGGTTTCAGAGTTTTACAATAGGACTGGGACTGGCGACGTAAGGATTGGCTCTTTACCACAAGTTTCTAGATCATACGTTTTTTTATTGGGGGATATCTTTATTTTAACATGGAAAATGTTTGCATAGGGAAAAATTATCTTTTTTGTTCATTCTTTTGATTTGGATAAAAGTAAGATTTGTGAAGTTTTGTTATAGAATGCATGAATTTCACATTTTCTTAGCATTGCGCGTCTATACGTCATCCTATATACTGTGGTTTCATCAATTTTCGTTGGCATAAATTTTCGTGGATTCTTTAAAACAGACAGTTTCGAGGATACGTAATTTCGTGGAAAAAGCATTGCCGTTACAAATGAATGTCATATTTCGTAATTCAATGGACATTTGAATTCGTGGATCTGCTCAACAACGAAATCCACGAAAATTGGTGCTCAACGAATATTGGTGAAAACCACAGTATGTTGCCGACAATTAAAACTTATGGAGTTCTTTTCAATAAAACATATCGATGATGTTGACTGCGTTTTTCCATGCAATTTTTCATCAAAAAAAATTTAGTGAGGTACGATTTAAAATTTTTATTTACATGTTTAGACTGGACATTGAAAAAATGTCAATATAAAACGAGAACTCGAACAACAAACTCTTTGCATCTTTCCCTGGGTTGATAAAAATATTTCAGTCTCAAACCTGTGTTCTTCGAAGTTGGTACTGTCATTATTGTTAGTATTCTGAAGCCCGGAACACATTGAAGAATCCCTTGCTGATGTACATTGATGACTTTTGCTTATGAGATTTGAATGATTCAGACATTACTGTTGAGAATTCTAGCAAGGTCAGCTTGAGAAATATCAAAACGTTTCCTAACTGCCACAGTGGCAGCGTGTCTGATCAATACATCGAGGATCCAAAAATTTCTTTCTTCTTTAGAAAATCTGTAGCTTTTCTTCTCCATCGTGTTTCTAGTTTATTTATAAAAATTTAAAAAGAAAATCTTCAAAATGCTTGCACTGCACTTTTTGCTACATCGATCCATAAATATCCAAACGGTAGATACTGGGTTTTGAAATCAATTGGGGATTTAAAGATCTACCTTTGGTTTCAAGGGCACACGCATACTCACTTCACAATAAGAATCTAAAGAATCTAAAAAGAGAGAAAATATTTAAATCTCATAGGGAAAGAGGGTAACTTACAATGCAGTGTTCCTATGTTACTTTTAGAGATTGACTATTTCTAAAAATATTCAATATCTAAATACATCTATACCCTGCACTTATATCGTATAACTCTATTTAAAATCATTTTCTTAAAACAAACTGTTTTCTTTTTTAGGTCACCTGAGTAAACTCAGGTGACCTATTGCTATCCGTTTTCGTCCGTCGTCGTGCGTCGTGCGACGTCCGTCGTGCGTCGTTTGTTAACATTTGAACATTTTCAGCTTCTTCTCTGCAACCACTGAACCATTTCCAACCAAATTTGGCACAAAGCATCTATGGGTTAAAAGGAACAAAAATTATGAATTTCATGATCCTTGCCCTCCTGGGACCTGAGGGGTGGGGTCAAAACCACTAAAATTAATGCAATCTTTAAAAATCTTCTGCTTACTCCTGGACATCAAGCAGTCAAACTGTTTGCATGATTGTAATCAGCATTGAGTCCTCTACCAAAATTGTGAAATTCATGGCCCTGGGGTCAGGGGTTCTAGTGCTAGGGCGGGGCTAAATAGGTATATAGTGAAAATGCATTATTTCTTTGAAAAATCTTCTTCTCTGCTCCTTGGTATTAAATGAACCAACTTAGTTCATAGTTATGATGAGCAAGAATACCTCTACCAAATTTTTGATTTTTATGGCGGGGCTCTATTGATTATACAGGGAAAATACATGAACTCTTCGAAAATATTCTTCTCTTCTCCTAGGTATTAAATAAACTAAGTAAGTACATGATAATCAAAAGTGCCTCTACCAAAATTGTGAATATTATGGCCCCAGGGTCAGGGGCTGTGGTGTTAGGACGAGGCTCTATTGATTACATAGGGAAAATACATGAATTCTTTGAAAATCTTCTCTGCTCTTGGGTATAAATAGACTAGCTTCAATAGCATAGTTATGATGAGCAAGAGTGCCTCTTCCAAAATTGTGAATTTTATGGCCCAGGGTCAGGAGTTCTGGTGTTATGACGGGGCTCTATTAATTATATAGTGAAAATACATGAATTTTTGAAAATTTTCTTCTCTGATCGTAGGTATTAAATGAACTATCTAAATGCATAGTTATGATGAGTAAGAATGCGTCTTCCAAAATTGTGAATATTATGGCCCCAGGGTCAGGGATTCTCGTGTTAGGGCGGGGCTCTATTGATTATAAAGTGAAAATACATTTAATCTTTAAAAATGTTCTTCTCTGCTCCTGGGTCTTAAGCAGATTAACTACATATGATGAGCAAGGGCCCTAATTTTCCAGAATTGTGAATGTCAAGGCCCCAGGATCTTCTTTAAAACCTTTCATAAAAAAAATTCTTTTTGATGTTGATTGTTGATTTTTTTTACTTCGAATTTTATTCGTAATAAGTTTTGGAATTAGTAATGACGAATTAAATTTGTTAGAATAGTTTTTTATAATTGATCAAATTGGTGGAGTAGAAAATCTAGATTTCACTGATGTTTGATTTGTTTCGATGACTTCTTTTTGTTATAAAATTGACTTCCATTATCAATTCTATCAATAAGGACATAGTATCCATAAAAAATAAAATAGATCAAAGTTATTATAACGAATTAAAAGAAATTTATTCGTTATATTAATCGGTATATCAAATTCAGAAAAATAAGTTTTAAATGTCCGAAATTGATTCCTTAGAATAGCTAAATTATCATTAACAAAGAGCTTTTGGTGGCGTTTTTTTAGTTTTAAAGTTTATTCAAAGCCTTTATAAAAACTGAATAAAAGATATCCGCTCTATTTGCCATGCCTGTTCAATGCAAGTACTGTCATTTAAACTTAATATTTTAAGAATGATCAAGGATAATCTGTACTTTTTTGATGACACATGTTTATACATGTATATAAAAAAAAATGATAATAAAACCATAACAAATG
This sequence comes from Saccostrea glomerata, assembly GCA_003671525.1. Lineage (NCBI taxonomy): Eukaryota > Metazoa > Mollusca > Bivalvia > Ostreida > Ostreidae > Saccostrea > Saccostrea glomerata. The sequence goes on along the minus strand of PRKT01000597.1, from coordinate 139,827 downwards.
AAAATCAATATTTTCCGAAAAAATCTTCAGAGTCCAAGACATATGAGGGCTCTTCAAAAAAATAATGTTCTCGGTGCTTGGAAAGAAGCAAATGGATTTAGTCTTCTTTTATTTCACTTATTAATCTCTTATAATTAAAACACATGTCCGTAACATTTTAAACAAGTTTCTGATTGTTTTTAGAACTCATTTTTGAGTATAACCCTTAGTTTACTGGAAAAAAGCAGATACTTATGATTTACTGGACTTGTTTCTTCCTTCTGAAAGGTGTTTTTTAAGTTTGGAAATAGAAACAAGTCAAAAGGTCAAAGATCTGGCGAATATTGTTAATGTGACAAAAACATTGACTTTCTGTCTATCCCGAAAACTCCTTTACTCTGCAGGGCGTACGGGTTTGGATGCGGTCATGAAGAAATTTAATGTAAAAGATTCCTGATTCTTGGTCCTTCATCCAATAAACCTTTCGATTTTTTTGCAAAAAATTGCTTTCTAGACTCCTCCAGAAATTAAACTTTCTGCCCGAATACAAGTTTGAACAACAATGCCACTAATATGTAAGAAAATTGCATATAAATCTGTCTTTGTGATCTTGCATATCTTTGCTCTTGTCAGACCTTCGCTGTTTTTATCGAGTACATCTTTATAGTAAATTTTGTTTTGAGGGTTTTAAAGAATAGATTCATGTTCCATTATCTGTTTGAATATCAAACAAACGTGTATAACCACAAGTACTGATATTTTAAAATAATTGTTAAAGCATTCGTTCACGCTTTCGTTTTCACTCATTTTTCAAAATATTGTGTGACCTTTGAGTATCAAGCTTTTTTTCTGTCAAACATGTCTTAAAAACAGTGTAAACTACTCCCGATATGATGTCTATCAAATATGATGTGTGATATTGCTGTGAATGGTACATATTTTAGTGTATATTTCTGTGGTATTTTTAACAAGTTTTACAGCAGCCTTAATGAAGCTTTTATTTTCACTCTAATTTACTAATTATTTACCATTCATTTACGAGGGACGTTCAAAAAAATAATGTCATTAGCTCGATGACATACAACATAGAAATCATATGACATTAAGCTAGACTTTCTCTCATTATTGAATCTTTAATGAATTGATAACAGTTTATGTGACCACTTTTAATTACATAGTTTCATCGTGAGAAGTTTGGAAACAAGGGCTATTCGAGACACTGCATCAAAAATGAATGGTAAAGAATCAGTAAATTAGAGTGAAAATAAAAGGTACATTAAAGCTGCTGTAAAACGTGTTAAAAATCCCAAAGAAATTTTCACTGAAATATGTGACATTTACATCAACCAATGCCTGTTTTATAGACAAATAAGCAAGTGGATTTCAATGATAAAAAATTATATAATGGGCATAAAAAATGGGTACCGTCCTTGCCAACAAAAATTATAACAACTTATGTACTATTTGCCCAATTTCAACAAATAATATCTGATGAAGTATGACTGACTTTAAGACACATAGCAAATTTGATATACATCATATCGGGAGTAGTTTACAATGTTTTTAAGAAACATTTGACGGTAAAAAAGCTTGATACTCAAAGATCACCCTATATTTTGAAAAATGAGTGAAAACGACAGCGTGTAGGAATGTCCTAACAATTATTTTAAAATATCATTAACTGTAGTTATCCAAGTTTGTTTCATATTCAATTAGATAATGGAACATGAATCTATTGCTCAAAACACTCAATACAAAATTTACCATAAGATGTACTTGATAAAAACGGCGAAGGTCTGACAGAAGCAAAGATATGCTAGAACACAAAGACAGATTTATATGCAATTTTCTTAAATATTAGTGGTACTGTTGTTCAATTTCGTATTCGGGGAGACAGTTTAATTTTTGGAGGAGTCTAGAAAGCAATCTTTTTGCAAAAAAAATTGAAATGTTTATTAGAGGAAGGACCTAGAATCAGGAATCCACTACATTAAATTTCTTCATGACAGCTTCCAAACCCTGCACCCCTGAAGAGAAAATTGGGTTTTCGGGATAAAAAGAAGTTTATATTTTTTCTCATTAACAATATTCGCTAGATCTTTTACCTTTTGACTTGTTTCTATTTCCAAACTTGAAAAACCACCTTTCAGAAAGAAAAAAAAACAAGTCCAGGAAATCATTGGATCTGCTTTTTTCCAGTCTACTAAGGGTCATACCCAAAAATGTGTTCTACATACAATCAGAAATTAAATAAAAAAATTTAACGAACATCTATTTTAATCAAAAGAGATTAATAAGTAAAATCATTAAATCAGTAAATAAGACTAAATCATTAAAAAGCGTCTTTTGCTTATTTCCGAGCCCCGATGACATTATTTATTGAACGTCCCTCGTATAATGCAGTGTCTCGAATAGCCCTTGTTTCCCAACTTCTCACGATGAAACTATGTGATGAAAAGTGGTTAAATCAACTGTTATAAATTCATTACAGATTTACTAATATTAATGAGAGAAAATCAAGTTTAATGTCATATGATATTTGCATTGTATGTCATACAGTCCAGGACATTATTTATTGAACAACCCTCGTACGTCTGTAATGCGTCCATGTTCATACATATAAGGCAACCACTTCCCCTATTATTTATAACATTTAAACTTAAGGAAACATTTATTTTTAATTGCTGACATACATTTTCAACAGTCCTATAGCTAAAGTGCATTGCTAATCAAGGACACATTCAGGAAAGAACACATTGAGATATACTAGTAATTATTTTTAGTTGCACTTTGCTATCTAAGGGATAAATTTTAGAACATACAATAACACAGCTTAATATCATCTGTGCATGTTGATATTAGGATTAAGTGGAAGTAAGTCAATATATATTCTGTTTATTTATATCAATTTATTAACAGTTCATAGAGTGTTTACTCTACATTCAAATGTACTTATTTTCTAGAATACAGTGTATAGGGTGAGTGAAAGGGTGTATGTGAAAGAGTATGTGTCTGCCCGTGTTGTATAATTAATTTATATCAACTCAGTTCATTGTATTTGTTACCCATAATCTTGAATATAGAGAGGGTATTTATAGGCAGTTTGCCTGTTGCAAATTCTATTCAGTGTTATGAATAAATATTGTTGAAACCATGTGTTATATAAAATAAATATTATATATTGCGGCTGTTATAAAACATTTCCCTAACAGCTATCTGCTTAGAACATCCAAACGACATTAGTCACATTGACATTCCTGTGCGACTTGGAGTATGTTTTAATCTTTTTAAACATAGTGTAACCAAATTTTCATGAAAATGTATAGACATAGATTAAATAACAGTAAACTTCTAGAGAACATCATAGTTTTTAAGTGGTTTTGGACATTTGGTAGATATTATCAAAGAAAAATTGTTATATTGTTTTAATGCCAAGCGATGACTTATTTCTTTTTACATTTACAGCTCTCATCCTCTCTAGTTACTAAGTCTTGCCAACGATCCTTCAACAATAAAATGGATATTTGTCCTATTTGCTTTGATCAAATTAGAAATCCTTATTTCTGCAACCCATGCAGACACATCTTTTGCTATAGCTGTATTTCTGCCTGGCAAAATGGTACGTGTCCATTGTGTCGAGAACAAATCAAATCATATAACCGTGCCCAGCAAGGATCTTCAGCTGCTGCAGGTAAAATTATATAAAAAAAAATACAATTCTGAGCGAATTATTCCATCGTTTGGGATCGTATATTACATGTATATTACAATAATTCTGAAATACAAGCCTCGGAGACCAAACATCGGAATAAACTTCCACAAAGGGTTATTCATTTAAAGAAACATTATACTTTTTTAACATTAACTTTCTTTAAGAATTGAATAATAAAATGCACGTAGTTAAGGATGCACCAAAGGCTTTTCTCCAAATTCTAAAAATCTTCAAAATCTAAGAAAAAGAAGCTACTCACTTCTTTAGAATTCAAAAAATTCTTAACAATAATGAATCAAAAACTCTGTTCTGTTTTTCAAGCTCCTGGTTAAGGACAGACAAGACGTTCCTTAATAATATATTAAAACTTTCAAGAGTCTGTCATTGGGTATTGATTAACCCCCTTCCCTGCAGTAACGCATTTTAACGCATGTACCATTTACTATTTCTAACGCAAAATCACGCATAAACCGTTTCCCCGCAATCACGCATTTTCATGCACCTTAAAAAGTTAATTTAATCTTCAATTTATTGTCAAAATCCTTCTATTTTATTCTTGCTGAAATATCATAAATAAGAAAAGTTATTTTATTATTAAAATATTACATAATAATATTATTTACGGTAAACTTTAGAGAAACTTCTACCACGCTATAATGGGAAATGGTAAACACATACATGTATTTCTATGACGTGAATATTAAGTGTATCTTACATAACAGTTCAGTATGTTATACATATTTAAACTAAAGGAAGTTACCACTAATTAAACTAAAGATACTCTAGATTTAGAGATTTAAATGCAAATGGTCATTTATGATCCTTTAGTTGGAGGTAGGACTAAACTCCTGTCATTTTTGTTGGGACATCTTTTTTTTAATCAGAATTGAACTTATTTTACTTAATTACATGTAAAAGCTTTTCAATACAAAGAAAGAACCTACAATTCTTATGAATATACGAGGGTCATTCAAAAAATTCGTAGACTTTTGTCATAACTTTTTTATTTAACGTCATATTATAACCAAATTAAGTACACAGATTTTAACAATCAATTCAAATAATTTGAACAAAAAAATTGAATATACCTGGATAATTGTCAAAATTCTTAAAGATTTAAGGCAGCAAAAATGGTGTCACGGAGCATGGTCAAAATTGAGCTATTTACTAACTATACACTTTATAATGTCAATAGTCATTACTCTAATAAATGACGCTTATACGGAATAAAATTGAAATGTTTAAATTAAGTAATATTCTATTATTCAGATGCTAAAATTTAATGTAATAACATCGCATCATTTAAAAGATATCAATTTCTAAAGACAGACAGACTTCATTTAAAAAAGAAAAAAAAGACGACGTCAGATGACGTTACGGAGCAGCGAGTAGCGATAAAATTTTGTTTTGCTTTCGGGAAACCTTTAAAGCAAAATCTAAGAATACTTGAGGAACAAAAACATTGATAAAAAATGAACTGTACAAATTGTTTTTAACGGAAAAGACTTTTTTTGGAAGGTTCAAGACTTGGAATCGGACGATGAATGATTTGTAAAGAACAGGATATAGCAAAAATGGAGTAAGTAACATAATGAAACTTGAGTGATTTATTCACTTTTTCGGAACTTGTGAAAGCAAAGTTACGCGGTAAAGAATTAAAAATCATTGACAGTCTAGTTTAGGCTACTCAAACAATTGTTAGCAAACTAGATGTCATGTGTTATAGATACCATTTTTCTGAATGTGGAAAACTCGTTAAACCGTGTACGAAATGAAAAGACAGAGTACATTTGAGAAACTTTCTCGACGTTGTTTTTGACGTCACAGTGTTGTTAACCGTGCTCCATGGTGACAAAACATGTTGCTTTTAAAATTGTCTAACATGAATTCCATTTAATCGAATGGAATGAAACTTTACACACCGACAAAACAAATGTTTTTACATATAAAATCGCGTTGATCTTAAGTTTTGTTAAAATAATATGATAATGGAGGACATTGTCAACGTTTTTTTTTAATGACCCTCTTACATGTACATAGAAAATATGGATTTTAGTGACAGTTTATCCAAAGCTGAATCACCATATCATGTCATGTATTTATTTTTTTTGTAAATTTTGTTTTGTAATGTTGATAAGCCCTTATTATTAAAATAATGTTAGGTTTTAATCCCACTGTGCGACGTGGAGACCGGTACTTCGTATGAGTCTGTATAAACCGAGGCCCCGTGTCGCAGTAGGTGCTATCATGCAAGAGACCCCTCCCTTCTTAATGGCCCTGAGTGCCGAGTATACACGTAGGACAAAAAATTGCAGCTCTCCACCGACAAGTGGTTAAGTCTCCATACGAGTGAAAAAATCTAGAGAGACGTTAAACAATATATAATCAATCAATCATTAAAATGAGGTTGGAGAGTTTGGGGTTATAGCAATTGGAGACCTTTTTATGCATCCGGGAATGTATGAAATTTCCTTTAGTCTATATGATAATGGTGTGTACATGGCTTTGACTGTAACCCTATAAAAATTTCCCTTTCTTCTTCTGGTAAAGAATTGTATTAATTGATAAGAAGGTCATTTGATAAAATATATTTATTAATTTATTGTCATAAAATAAACTAATTACACTTCAAAGGTGTCTTGTATCTTTAATAAAATTATTCTGTAAACCTCTTCACAGAAAATACAACAGACGCACCAAACTACGCCGAGAGAAGCAAAATGTATGTGTTTATTTTGTTCATTGTCTTCATCCTCGTCGACATCCCGAGTTCAGCAGGATTCTTGAGGTCCGTAGTGTACCCTCCATGCCGGGATGTGCTTCTTATGATATGGGAAATCTTGTACATTATTTTGATAACCATCTTTATGCCACTGAAAAGTATTTACAGGTTAATTGTTGAGATTGTGATCTTTGAACTATATGACATTTTATTGGCTATTTGTTACATGCCACTGGGTATAGGTAAAATCCTCTTGAACTTTCCTTTCAATTTCTACGAGGGGTTGAAGACGTACTTTTTTGATAACAGTTGGTCGGCCTTATTTCATAGAACAATCCATCTTTTACTGGTTATTTTGCTGATAGATTCTGCTGAACAAACTATTTGGTTACGTGCATATGAAAGGATTCAACTTAAAGCCAGATTCTGTAGAGTGTATAACAACATTCTTGGACGTATAGAACAAATGAAAGGAAACCAATGACTCCTGTCCTGCATTAATGGAAAGCATGAGTTTTTCTATATTTATAATTATATACCTGAGATTCCGTTTTGTATGCACAGGTCCTCGGTATGTGAAAATTTAATCAGGATAAGGTTTGTAATTATTACATGTAAAAGAAAACAGGATAAAATACTTTAAAAACAATTGCTCTTCAATAAACGTAATCTCTTTCTATGTATTTTTTAAATATATATATACATATATATATATATATATATATATATAAATACGGCATTTAATTTCGTTGTTTGGAAAGTAACCCTATTCAATATATAGACATATAAAATTTCGTGGTGTGGGATTTAATTTCGTTGATATTTGTTTACAACGAAATAAACGAAATTTAATCCCCCACGAATATTTCTGCTTTTACAGTATATATATATATATATATATATATATATATATATATATATATATATATATATATATATATATATATATATATATATATATATATATATATATATATATATATATATATACAGCTGATTGATTAAAAAAAGCATACAACATAAGAATCCTTAATACGTTTTTTTTTCACAAATTAAAAAAATCTTATAACATGTATAAGGTGTACAATTAAATCATTGTTTTCAATGTTATTGAGAGAGAGAATAAATTGAAAATTAATTATTAATTTCATTGTAATATAAACTTTGTAAAAAAAATATATTTTAGCCTGTTCTTCATATAAGTCAAATTTTAAAAAGAAAATAAAAACTGCAATATTTTTGGGCGAATAATAAAATGATTTGAAGAATGTGTAGGGAAAAGTTAAACTCGTTTTTAATCTAATTCCCAGAATGGTTATTCCTTTTATATTATTCATCCCAGATATCTCTGATGAATAAACTTATGTGATTTCATTCTTTTCGGTTTGTTATTATGAGGTCCGACATTGAGATTGTTTTAATTAATATTCTACCATACAAAAGTCATACCATGCTTTACAAAATAATCTCAGTCAAAGTATATGCATGCATAAATACAGTGGAATGAGAGTCAGCCAAGCATCAAATTCGCTATCTGACAGTGTGAAAGGAAAAGCAGCAAGGTATCTCTTTTAATAACTAGTAACAAAGAAGCACTTAAGATTAAATTGACTCAAATATAAGAAAGGGAAGTAATTTGCCATTTTTATATTTCAAGATTTCATTGTTTTTTTTCTTCTGTTATTGATAATATTATCTACTTATATATAAAAAAAGTTTTGACCTACCAAAAAATAATGCTTTTTAGCAAAGGCATCATAAAATCGCCGGTTAATGTTAGAAATATAATTAATCAATGTCACATTAATGCACTGTTAATTTACGTTCCTAACCGCTTAGTCATATGTTTTTTTTTAGTGACGATTTACATGTAACATGAACAGTTAATAAAATTAACTTTTAATGCCAAATATTATGTCATTCAACATTTAAGATATTCCTATCATTAAACGGCGTTTTATTATTAGCGGTTGCTACAATACTTTGTTCTGATTTATTTAAGCGTATTTTTCTATTCGATTTATCCCATTTTTTTTTTAGATATTTATTTATTTCAGAATTAAATCTATATAAATTAAAAAAACAAACGATTAGGGATTCATAAAATTTTTCATTTTCCAGAAAAATACTCGTCCCTATTTTCTCTTTTCTTATATTCAGCACTGGTGTTGCTATTTAAATATAAGTGTCAGTGCATAAAACAGGAAGGATATGGAGATAACGAACAGTATTCAGTCTCAAAGTCCATAAAACAATACAAAATAAGAGCAGAGCAAACATGGACCTCCGAAACATCAGAGGTGGGATCATGTGCCATGGTGGAGTGAGCATCCCCTGCCGACCGGTCTCACCAGTGCCGCTGTGCGCTCCTTGTCATGATCAGGAAATAACGGAAAAATCTGTCGTCAATTCAGTGTATAAATAATGGACTAACAATTGGTATGAAAAACGTCAGTAAGCATTTGACTCAATGATAAATTGTATTTGCTGACAAGGTAATTGTATCTACCATAGAACTTACAAAATGATGACTTTAAACGAGACTGCTGATATTCTTGTTTCATCAACTTGCTTGTCAATAATATACCTCATTTTAGAAATTGTTCATGCATACGTAGAGCATACTCTTGCGTATCTAATCAATTGAGATATATATACTCCGTATGCAGGTATAGTAAGGCAAGTTGAAAATAGAAAAATAAAGTCTTCACGTGTGTAATTTTTTAAAAAGAAAATTTTAATAGGATTATTTTATTTAAATTTTTAAATGCTAATAAATGATCATTGTTTTTCAGATACACAAATACATGTACCAGAGTATTTGAAACAGTTATTAATTGGAGGAATTACTATTCTTGTTTAATAAGCTAAGTTGATTTCCCTTTTGAATAACATGAAGTAATTTTCCTTTTGCATAACACAATTTTAAAAACGCTCAAATAAAGAAAATCAATAAAAAAAAAGTTTAAATAAAAGTTCTTGATCGTTTGTTTATTGTCCTCCGCTTGAAAAGTGGGGGATATTAATTTGGGTAACTCCCTATGGACTAAAGAAGAACCCTATTGATTTTGAGGTCAAAAGGTCAAAGTACAAGTCATAAATAAGCAAATTCTGTCTGTTATAACACTTTCGTTTCCACAGGATATCTCTAGAACCATTTGAGCTAATGCAATGAAATTTTACATAACAACTCCCTGTGGCCTATTAAAGACCTCTATAGATTTTGAGGTCAAAAGGTAAAAGTTCAAGGTCGTAAATTTATACATTCTGTCTGTGTGTCCCTAACAAAAAAATACTATAGTTAACTATAGTTAACTATAGTTATAACTTTTACACTTTGAAAACTTTGATTTACTATAGTGATAACTTTGACACTTTGAAAAACTTTGACAAAAACTTTGACACTTTGAAAAACTTTATCAAAAACTTTGACACTTTGAAAAACTTTATCGAAAACTTTGACACTATGAAAAACTTTATCGAAAACTTTGACACTTTGAAAAACTTTATCGAAAACTTTGACACTTCGAAAAACTTTGGCGAAAACTTTGACACTATGAAAAACTTTATCGAAAACTTTGATACTTCAAAAACTCTAATGAAAACTTTGACACTTTGAAAAACTTTATCTAAAACTTTGACACTTTGAAAAATTTTATCGAAAACTTTGATACTTTCAAAAAAATTTATCGAAAACTTTGACACTTTTAATGAAAAACTTTATCGAAAACTTTGATACTTTGAAAAAAATTATCGAAAACTTGGATAATTTAACACTTCTAAAAACTTAATCGAAAACTTTTAAACTTTGAAAAAGTTTATCAAAAACTTTGACCTTTGAAAAACTTTATCTAAAACTTGGATAATTTAACACTTTGAAAAACATACATCACGAAAACTTTGAAACTTTGAAAAAGTTTATCAAAAACTTTTGACACTTTGAAAAACTTTGGCGAAAACTTTGACACTTTGATTTACTATAGTTAACTATAGTAAACTATAGTTAACTATAGTTAACTAGAGTATTTTTGTTAGGGGTAACACAATCATTTCCGGGCGATATTTCAAGAAGATTTTGAGCTTATGCAATGTAATTTTATACCAAAACTGCCTAGGACCTCTCTCAGCCCTCTCAAAGTGCCCCGCCCCGTTTCTTTAATTAGTATTTATAGTATTACATGTGGTTATTTTTAGCACAGGGGCATAAGGAGAGTTATTGCGTATAAAACAGGTTCTCGGCGGACTTTATGTTCTTATTACATCTATTAGAACTGTTTAATAAAGGCTAAATAAATCAAACACCATGGATTGTGTAAAATTTTGACAATACCGAACATGAATATATGCATGTATGTGACTTCACTTCTGCATATACTTCACTTCAAGTAAAGCAATTCCGTGGTCTAGTGGTATGTCTCTAGCTACACATGTCAGAGGTTCCGTGATCGAATCTCGGACGATCCATTTTTTAAAATACTTTTCTTTTTTTTTACTTAATGATAGTTTTTAGCATGTGAAATGAAAAATTTATGAGGTTATAAAATCATCATTACAGTGTGATAAATATTCCATATAAAAAGAATCTTCTATACACATAATAAAGAATAAGCAATCAAATTTTTATATGCATATTGACATACATGTATTTTATTTGCTTCAGTATACATGTATACATTTAATAATTCTACAAATTCAGTCAGGGGGATCCGATTTTTCCCCTCTTATTCTCTGAATTAGCTTGTTTTTTTTAAAAATGCTTAATATAAATTTTTTTACGAGTTCACAAAAACCAGATAATTTGGAACAATCATATATTTCTGGAATTACTATTATTGTAATTGCACGCCTTAAGTTATATATAATATATGGCCTTGAGTTATTCCTGATATTGTATATGATTTTTTTTTATAAATGGTATACCTCCTTTTCAATTTCGTAATTTGATTTTAATGAATTTGATAAATTATACTTTGTTTATAACATTTATAGATTATCTTGTAACTTGGCTCTCAGTTACGTTTTTATCCTTGTATTTGGTACATTAACTCTGCATCTTGTTTTCTAATTTATGTCCTTAAGTCCCTAAAAGTTTATCATTCACAAAGACAAAAAAAAGATTGGTGAGCTAGTGCTGTAGCATGATAAAATACAGAAGATATCTGAACCATGTGTAAAATTTGATGAATTGATTAATTATTAATAGAAAGGCACATTTGTGCATTGGGGCTTAGTTTGTTTGTTTTTTTTTTGGGGGGGGGGGGGGGGGGGGGGGAGAATGAAAATAATTATAGTAAAGTAATTCTTTAATAAAATAAGCTGCCTTTCAAATTTTTTACGTAATTCAATTTCAAAATATTTTTTCTCAGTACAAAT